>CAMKVN010000933.1:0-22299 GCA_946474995.1 Funneliformis geosporum
GATCAAATATTTGATTTGATTTGATTTGATTTGACAAATATTTGATTCAATTTGATTCGATTTGATCAAATTCAAATTGATTCAAATTGATTTGATCAAATAGAGTTCAATTTGATTTGATTTGATTCGATTTTAAGGAACTCTAATTATAAATACCTTCTAAAACTTCCTCAAAATAATTTCGTTATATCTCTTATTATGTTTTTAATATAATTTTAACTAATTTCAGGTTTTAGGATTTTATCATATCCCTCATTATATCTTAATATATACCTCCCTACCAAAAGTGTTTGGCAGTTTTAAATGATCGGCATTTTTATAAAAAATTGGCTAAAATTCAAATCGAATTTTTCGAAAACTTTATTTATAATATTTAATAAAATTTATATTACCAGAATCCACTGGTTATTAATTTTATAAATCTGCTATTAATACATTATAAGATTTACTTTACTTTCAATTACAGCGATAATTCTTTAAGGCATACTATTTACCAAATTTTTCAAAATATCATCATTAATTTGTAACCATTTTTTCTGCAAATTGCAATAAGTTCTCCTTATTTTTGGTAAAAGCTCATGCTCATGTTCATGTACTTTCTTTCCAAAATGATCTCATAAATACTCAATTGGGTTAAGATCGAGGCTTTGAACAGGTTATGAAAGAGAAGATATCAAATTTTCTTCTTTTCACGCGAGTACTATATTTGCTCTATATACAAGAACATTATTATCTTGAAAAGTAAAGCTAATATTTTCACTTATGCCTTCTATAAAAGGTAATAAATGAGTTATAACATATTTTTATATACTACGCCTATTATTCTTCCATGTAGTACTATTAAAAGACTAAGCTTATTTTTAGCAAAATAACCCTATATCATTACTTTATTATTATCAGATTTTACTGTAGAAACCAAGCAGTTTATATCATATTTTTCATGAAATTAACGCCAAACACATTGTTGTCCATCATTTTGAAATAAAGAAACTGGGATTCATTACTTCAAATAATATTATCCTATTCTTCATTTTAGATTTTATACTCTTGATACTATTTTAAGCATTTTTTTCTATTATCCTCTGAAATAAAGGGTTTTCTTTTTCTAATTCTGCCAAAATAATTATTTTTATGTAGTATTCGCCTAGTAGTACTATCACTAATTTGAGTAAGATTTAGTTTATTGAAATGTTCAGTAATTTCTTCAAGAAAATCTTTTCTATTTCCCTAATTTTATGTATAAGAGTTTATTTTTCTTGTTTTATTAAAAGAGGTAGTCTTTCAGATTGAGAAGCAACATTTGTGAGACCTTTTTTACAAAAGTTTTTTATTACACTTTGATAAGTAGTTCTTGGTGTTTTTAAAATGCTAGAAATCTCAGAAGCTCTATAATTGCCCTTATAAAGTTCGATAAACATTCTACATTCAAAAATAGTTAGTTCTTTTTTACTTGACATTTTTCAAAAATTTATGTAATAAATAAAACTAAAAAATTTTATTTTATTAAAATACAAGTTTACTGTTAAATCTGAAAAAAAAGCTTGTTAGATCTATGGTAAGAAATTTGAATTTGAAAAAAAATTATACAATAGATTTTTATTTGTCGAAATTAATCTGCTAAAAACTTTTGCTAGGGGGGTATAATTTCAGCTATTTATTAATTACTTTTTTTAGGTTTCGTCCCTCATTTTTACTCATAATACAATTGCATATATTTTCATGATTTTTAAGCGTACTTTCTAATTGTAGTAATATTTACTGAATTAAATACTTGTAAAACAGTTTCTTGCAAGTCATCTCATGTGTAATTACAATAATTTCTTATATAATATTTGGCTACATTCTAGTACATTTTGATAAAATTAAGTTCACAATGAAATTTCAAATAAAAAAATATAAAATGGCCTACATTCTTAATTAATTTTATAATGGCTAATTTTTGTGTTACAAAATCTAATTAAGATATCATAATCTTTTTTGCATAATAATCAACTCTCAAAAATTCTTTTTTCTTGCATATTGAATACTTTAAACTTAATTCTTCCTTTCATAAATCTTTTTGTTGTAATATTCTTTTTATCTCTTTTGGTTTTCTCACAAGACAATATTAGAATAATCATCTGAAAATATCATTTATTGAGTTATCTTTCATTTATCTTTATTAATAAAAGAAGTTAATTCTATGATCAATTATTTTCTCCTAAAATTTAGATTCATTCTTATCACAACAAGAGTATCTTTGGCAAATACTACATGGTTCATATTATTGTTAAAGGTGAAAATAGCTATTGTATTAGAAAATTTCACCTTAAAAATAAGAATTGCTTTGAATTAAATCTGCTCTAATAATTACTTAAAGTCTAATAGCTTTTCTGATTCTTACCAAATAAAGATAATAACAAATTAAGTAGCTAATTAAAATTATTTGAAGATCATATTAAATAAATAAATCAACAGATTATAATTCAAATATTCTAAAAAAAATGCACTTACATTTTACTAATTAGATAATGTATTAAATTTAATAAATTTATAAAGTAATAAAAAAGTTGGATCAAAATGTGATCCAAAAATTAATACATATTTGAAATCCATTCCTATACTTCTAAACTTATCTATAGTAGAAATTTTAAAATTTTTCTCTAATGAGTTTATATCTGAGTCAGTTCTTACAGAAGTTTGTATTTTTTTTTATTTAGTTAAATATTTTCAATATAATTATTAATATATATATTTAAATAATTAGATACTATATAAGAAGAATTATAAAAATTTAATAAAAAATTTTTTTTGATAAGATTTATCTAAAAAATTTAATTAAATATTTATTTGTATATCTGATACTTAATTTTTTTATATTATTTAACTATCTGTTAAAAGTAAGAAATGAAAACAAAAGGTTTCAAAAAAAAAAAAATTCAAAATAATATCAAATAGACAAATATAAAAATTAAAAGTTTACTTACATTTTAGAATAAAAATTTAAAAAAATAGAAGTGAGAAAAAACAAAGATTTATCAAAAGATAGTAAATATAAATATATTGCTTAGTTAATCTTTTGAACAAATTAGAAATAATGTGAAAAAGTTATATAAAATGTACTTGCAAAAAAAAAAGCTAATTTTACTGGTAAAGAAAGTGTAGATTTTCACAAATAAAAGAAATTTTAGTATAAAGCAAAGCTGTTAATCCAAATAATATTACAGATTCTTTAACTACAGATTTTATTTTTGATAATAAAAATTTAAATACTAAGAAAATTATGAAGTTAATGAATCTAAAATAAAAAATAAAGTAAATCAAATTAAAGGTTTATCTGGAATGATTGTTATAATAGAAGAATCAAGAAATAGATTTTATAAAAAAAAACTAGATTTAGAAGAATACAAAATTCAAAAAAAAGGTTTAATTAAAAAAAAAATTTAATTTAATAATATAAAGTAAAAAAGAAAAAACTAGAAATAGAAAATTTATATGTTAAAAATAAAAAGATTAAATTAGAATTATAAATGTTAAAATTTTATAAAATAATGAATAATAAAGCATTTGTTTAATTTTGCTTAAGAAATTTTAATAAAACAACAAAATGTGATATTGGCTTTATTCAATTTGTATTGAATAATTTATGATCAAGTGAATAATGATTTATTATTTAATTTACATCAAATAATTTATCATTATCATTTGAATCGAATAATGATTTTTTATTATTTGATTGATTAAATAATTTTTGATTCATTATCATCATTCAGAATTGAATAATAATTTTATTATTCAATTTGTATCAAATGATTCTTTATTATCATACGAATTAAATGATAATTTTTATCTTTTGATTTGATCAAATGATTTGTTATTATCATTTAGGATTGAACAATGATTTATTATTTAATGATACTTCATTATTATTCAAATTAAATGATGATTTTTTATCATTTGATTTATATTGAATGATTTGTCATCATTATTTATAATTGAATGATGATTTATCATTTAATTAAATTGAAAAATTCTTCATTATCATTTGAACTGTATTGAACAATTCATTATTGTTATTCAGCATTGATTTATTTATTATTTTTATTTTAACTTCAAAATCTTATAACTTTTATTATCGAAATCATATTGATTATTATAATTATAATTATCTTATTTTATAATTTCCCAAGTTTTTAAGAAAATTATATAATACAATTAATACAATTAGTTAAATTAATAGTTGTTTTTAAATTTTTAATAGAGATTTCTTTTAAAACTCTAAATCTAGCTTTCAAATTACCAAATATATATTTTACAATAACTTTATGCTTTAAATGAATAAAATTAAACTGATGTTATCTATGATTAAAAGGATTTTTAAAAGGAGATATCAAAAAGGTAAATTGAATATGCTGAATTACTTAACACATAAAATAACAAGAAGACAAAGCAAGAAGAACTACTTTTATTATTCATAGTTATCATCATCTAGTTTAATTCATTTTTACAGCTAATTTCATAATTCAGACCACTAATAATTGCAACTGAATGCTACCGAAAATATTTTATAATAAAATTACTATAAAATATTGTTACTGAATGCGACTGAAAAATTATTAATCTCCTCCATTATTAATAAGAATAAAGCATAATCCGCATCCTGTTTAATTGACATGATTGGTTAAAATTTAAAAATGGAACAGATCAAATTGCCATTTTTTATTGGAACAGAATTGAACAGGCTATTTTTACAAAAAGTCATTTATATTTGAAAATATTTATATATTAGTTGTTTGTATTAAATAAAAAAAAATTTATCACGTAAATTGAATAAATTTATTAACTAAATAAAGTTTTATTATTATTGATTCACTCTTACGCAAAAAAAAAGTTTATATGCAAAAAGATTGTAAATGTTAAATCGATCTAGATTTATTATAATACAATAAATAAAAAATGATAACATAACATATGATTTGATGAATATGGACTTTCCATAGGGTAGACTAATATAGATACTTTCATGAATCATTTCAAGATTTTCGCCGTAACCTCTTCAATTACTTTTGCTCTTCCCGTCATGTGAAAGTTCCTTACGGTAACGGAATCATCATATCCAATAAAGTTTGTAAACTATAGAAATTTTTCTCAGAAAAATCGAATATAAGAAATCTTAATGTAAGTATTTTATTAAATAAAAGCTAGTTAATCAACTACTGAGTGGACTAGCCCTCACTCAATAAGCCGGCCATCTATTTATATGACTCGCCAATACTGGCTTCCGACAGAACAAGAGTCTGCCGCGGACGCTTTGAATGCAAGCAAGGCCCTTAACAGTTTTGTTTTCAATAAAATCTAGCCGGCCATCTACTTCTATGACTCGCCATTACTGGCTTCCGACAGAACAAGAGTCTGCCGCGGACGCTTCTTTTATGCATAACAAAATCGTTGTTACATATGGAATAATAAATTTTACTCAACTTACTTGACTAAGACAACTTATCCTGCAAAGGAGCAAATGTATTATTATTTCTTGATAAATATTTATTGCTGATTGTCGCGAAAAAAGAGATTTGACTCACGTGATATCGTGTAACCCAACGTTTTAAAAATCGCGTCTGACCTCGCGATTTTGAAAAAAAATTTCAATAATGAAAACAAGAACTCCAAACAAAGTAAATATGAAAGAACAGAATACAACGTGGATGCTCAATTCTCCCAATCCGAGCCCTCTTTGTTTTTTTAGATTTACCTTTTCTATGAATCGTTCGCGGGCTTTTGATACTTATGTTAAAGCTCTAGAATTAGCCTTTGGGAAATGTAAAGATGAGACTGTTAAAGAAAGGCTACTAAAAATGAGAGAAAAGTCTAACGTATATAGCATATTGTATTTTTTTAAAAAAATATATTGATTCAATAAGTTCCTAAATACATTATTCTGCTAAATAGGATGAAATTCAAACAGACTGGGAGGTATGGCTTGAAGAAAGGAAAACGGTATGTATGATCAAGAACTCTACCTACTTTAATCTATAAAATAATATTCATGTTCATGTTTCCAGATTTTATTAAGCCGTTCGATCCAAGACACAAATATAGCTGTGCAAAATAGACTTAATACCCGCGTAGAAAACCAGGTTAGTTATAATTTAAATTTTGATTTTATACAATCAATCATATTTAAATTAAATTTTGGAAAATCCTTATTACAGGGTACACTGTTAACAACGCCAACAACGTTCAATAAACCTAATAAACTTACAATTGATATATACGATGATGATGAAAATGATGTAGAAAATTTTGAAGATAAAAGAGATTTATTGATAAGTTCTACAGTGATAACCGATCCTAATGAGGAGGTTCTAGAATCGCTCGCAAC
The DNA here is from genome assembly GCA_946474995.1 of Funneliformis geosporum. NCBI lineage: Eukaryota > Fungi > Glomeromycota > Glomeromycetes > Glomerales > Glomeraceae > Funneliformis > Funneliformis geosporum. Next base: position 6,362 of record CAMKVN010000933.1, read on the forward strand.
TTTGTTTGAATCTTCCCAAGAAGATCTTATTTTATCTATTGCAGAAGAAAGCCTTGACAGAGAGGAAATAGTGATACCAGATGTTACGAAACAGTTTCTAAAGGTAAGTTATTAGCAGTTTGTTGTGAATTGTTGTAGAAAACTAAGGCCGTTTATTCTTTATTTTAGGAAAATAAACTTGTGTTATCAAGTCAATTAGATGTTTGTGCGTACTTTCGTAACATGCGTTTAAAGATCCCGTTGAAAAATAAGATCTTGAATCCAGCTTATTATGGAATCATTGATTTAACTGGACAGCATATTGAAACTAAGACATCATTTGCTGTTGAAGACTGGGAAGAACTTCGGAATATATTTGGTACCATTGTTCGATGGCAATATATTCTGACGCCTGAGCATTTCACCGAATATTTTGATAAAAATTTTACATTGCCTTCTAATCCAAAGGATGAACTAAGAACCTTCCATAAAGCAGTTGAATTCCTGTAAGTCAGTTTTTTCGTTCTGCTTTATCAATTCGATTTGATACCAACATTCTTTACCTTCATCATAGACGGACAAGCTACCCTATCCAAAACACAATGTCTGAGCAACACGCAACGCATGCACTATATTACCCCTTAATTAGTACAGTCCTCCGTAATGATGCCATATCACTATTGGATTGGTAAGCACAAAATAACTTTGTCTTCAAGTGTTTTGTACAAATTTATAATGGTTTATAATAATTATGCTATTTTTTTTAGGGGGGAAATTATTTCATGTTCAAGCTCTGATGCAAAAAATGACATTATCAGTCCCGAGAAGAAAGCAAAGATTGGTCATAAAGTTGACCTCAAAATTACTTTGAAAACTCCAAATTATAAGTTGCAAGCTGTACATGGTGAAATATCTGGGGGAATCAAGAATGGAAAGGCGGAAGCTTGCAAGCGTAAGCAATGGCTTGATAAACTCAAGCTTATGATCATGATGCGAGATGAATTGAATCAGATCATCAAATATTACACCCAATCAAACGCTGATTTCTTATATTTTATTGTGTACGGTATTCAAGTGATTGGTTCGTAAAATATTATTTTTTTTATTGGGAATATCAGTGTTATCATGTTTATAAACTAAATTGATATGATTTTTTTAGGGTTTCAATTAAACGTTTATGCAATGACATGGTGTAGTGGAGGTGTTTACCTTTTTGGATTAGTTGATAAATGTCTAATACCAGGCGATTTGGAAACATTTTATTCGTTAGAAGAAGTATATGTAATTCTCAAAACTTTGCAAATGAAAGTTAAAGAAACTTCAAATGTGTTAATTTTCATTGAACAGAAACATGCAAAAAAAAGACGGCGACCTTTGGCACCTTTTGATAAGAAACAATGTGACCTTGAAAATGATCTTGTACTCACTCGAACACCAAAACATCGGAGGACTTTACAATGTAGTATGTGAATGAATTCACAGTTTCATGTGACTTGAGGCTTGTTCCTACTCCTTTTTAATTTATTGGTCGATTTATGAATTTCTTATGAAAGCAATTGTATAAATTAGTTTTCTGAGCAGTTAGGATGTGTTTCTCATTACTAGAAAAATCATCATATAAATAAATTTGTAAAATTAAATAATGTCGTTAAATAAAATGATAACGAAATTCAAATTTCACCATCTACATCTACAGGTTCAAAATATTAGTTTTAAAGGAAGTCAGTATGGTGTCATATAAAGAAAGGCTTTAAAATTCATCGTGTCAAATATTTGATTTTGAAGGAATGAAACCGTTTGATAAATGATTAAATAATAATGGAAATTTATATCTTTGAGAGCAAATACATCAATTACTATCTAATTCATTCATTACTACCCAAAAAAAAAATTAAATAATTAGTCAATTTTATCAATTTGTATAATTAAAATAATTGACCCATAATTGTTTTTAAATTTCATTTGCGACATTTTTTGGTAATTGTAACGTCATCTTTAATTTTGCAGAACGGTAATTTCTCCGATCACAAATCGGACCGATCCGGTCCAATCTGATTCGATCCAACCTTCAGAGATCGTTATCAGATGAGCAGTGTAACATAAAATCATAGCCTCTCAAAAGTTTTTTTATTTTTTATAAAGAAAAAATGACCAATGTTAAATTACAATTTGCAATAACTGCATTAGGAGCAAGTCTTGCAACGGGAATAGCGATATTTTCGTATCAAAATTATAAAAAGAGATTACGAGCTGAAGCTCTTAAAAGGGAAATTGGATCAATACCTCAAACAACCCGTAGTTTACGTTTAAATGGCACCAAAAGTGAAATAGCATTTGACGAAACACTAATTAAAGAACAATTAGCGAGAAATATCGCTTTTTTAGGGGAAGAAGGTGTGGAAAAATTAAGAAAATCTTTTGTAATTATAGTGGGAGCAGGGGGGGTTGGTTCTTGGGCTGCTTTGATGTTGATTCGATCTGGAGTTTCTCATATTAGAGTAATTGATTTTGATCAAGTAACATTGAGTAGTTTAAATAGACATGCAGTAGCAACTCATTCTGATGTTGGTACACCAAAAGTAATCGCATTACAAAAGCACTTGAAAGAAATTGCTCCTTGGGCAAAAGTCGAACCTATAATTGAATTATTTAAAAAAGATCATGCTGATCAATTGTTAGACGGTAATGCTGATTTCATTGTTGACGCTATTGATAACATTGACACAAAATTATATTTACTTAAATATTGCCATGATCAAAACTTACCGGTAATTCTTATAATTCTTTTCTATACAATTAATAAACGTTAAAACATTTATGTTTAAATAAATAAATTTTAGATTATAAGTTCAATGGGAGCAGGAGCCAAAGCTGATCCTTCGCGCATTCAAATGAGTGATATTAGTATAACCATCGGTAATATTACCAGTTGTGTTTATTAACGTTTTTTTTTAATCGGAAATTATATGAATATAATGATTTAATTTATATATTTATAGAGGATCCGCTTGCTAGAAGAGTTAGACGTCGATTAAAAAAAATGGGAGTTGAATCAGGAATTACAGTTGTTTATTCAACTGAGAAACCAAATGTCAAATTACTGCCTCTAGGTTGATTTCCTCTCTTGTAAACATATCATGGTGGATGTGAAGCTTTTGGTCATTACTGAACGAGTTTTTTATATGTATTTATATATATAGATGAAAGCCAAATACAAAATGCTGGAGAATACGCGACTTTACCAGATTTCAGGTCTCGAATTCTCCCAGTATTAGGTAGATCAAAATGACGATTGGTTCGAATTAATTCGTGATATATAATAATTAATTTTTTAATTCTAGGTACAATTCCCGCCATCTTTGGTATGTCGATTGCTACATATATTGTAACCAAGATTGCTGGTCATCATATTGAGCCATTATCCAATAAGAATCGCGATGGATTATATACACGATTACACCGCGACTTACAAAACAGACAACGAAGGATCTATAATATTGAGTGAGTCAAAGCGTTTATTTTAATCAAAAGAAAACTTCATTGTATAATGATTAATTTAATTCAAAATTAATTATTTCTAGCGCAATTCCTTTGGATGTACATGAAATTGGATATATTTTTGAAGAAATTTGGAGAGGCAAAAGTGCTATCTCAGGTTCAACCGAAAAACCCGCAATTACAAGGTGGCATAAAGATCAACCATTATGTCCACAAAATTGTGTTGTTATGACCAAACAAGAAGCTGATGATCATGAAAAACTTACTATAAATCCTGAAGAACATTATCGTCCTGATGTTGTAACATTGGTTCAGAGAAGATTTCAAGAAGAAAAGGAAATTTCTAATTTTCGATGAAATCATTATCGGATCACATAGTTAATTAGTATTTACTCGGGAATTAAAGTTTATAAGGGATTAAAATTTTATTTCTTAGATAAAGCGAAATTATATTATATTCATATAATCTCGAAAACATTTTAAATTTTAAAAACCATTGAGTGATTTAATTTTCCAAAACCTACTTCCGTCAGGATCGATACTAGGTCGATCGTGCATAACTAAACCGAGACATGTCAAAGATTTTTTTTTATGAAAACCACAAGACATCTTAGTAATACATATTATAATTGTGATGATCTAGTTCTAAAGGATTGTTTCTAAAGTAATAATGAAAATTTTCCTTAAATTGATAAACATGTGTCATTTTCAGATAAGGAATAAAATCTTGATCACCTGTTGGACAAATAGATACCTGAACTTGGGTAAGGGAGATTACACAAAATGATGCCATTTGATAATTTTTTTGATTGGCTGAATTTGTTTCGATCTAATGGAACTCGAATTGGAAGGCAATCCAAAATCATCTGGAAGATCATTAAAATTTTTAGAATATCGTTATGAAATGTTCCTTTTTTTATTGACTAGAATATATTTGGATCGGATCATTAACTAGAAGAGAGGGTTAGTATGCTAGTATTTGAATTTAATTTCCGTAATTCGAATTCTTTCAGTCAATAAACGGGAAAGTGAATCATGCACTCTATCAAAAAGCAGTAAGGTCACATGAGATAAAAAAATTTTCCAACAAGGTCGCGCTACACATATTACGTGCTAAGCCACCCAAAAATTGTGGTTTATAAGTTGAATGAAATTCCCACTCTTTACCCAAATTTCATAATTTTCCTGATCAAATTACTTTCTAAACAACTTACTCTCTAAAGAAGACACCAAAGAAAAAAAAAGATGGAAACAACGCTAAACACTTTTGAAGTTTCAGCTACTTTATCAAGTCGCGAAGCAAATAATATTATTTACTTTCCTGACTTGGTAAATCCTCCCTTAACAAATAGTTTTATTGATAAAACGGTTGATATGGATATAGATTACCCTTTTGAAGATGAAAATGCTTTAGAAGAATTTATTATCGCTGAAACTCAAGGATTTTTGGTTAAGTTAGAACGCGAACTACGTCCAAGACCTCAATTTTATGCTTTAACCAGACCGGGAACTAATCCAGGTTTTTATGGTGCTGGCAGAACTGAAACATCGGATCCAATTATTGAATATATTAAAAGTAATACTTGTAGTCCATTTAAAGAAAAAGAGAAGAATGAAGAAGTTACTGTTGAAGTAAAAAGCAAAGTCGAGAAAAAAGAAAGGAAGCAAGCTAAACAAAAAAAAACCAAACAAACAAAGATAACCAGTTTTACTATAAAATCTGGCAGGAAATCTACTAGTTGTGACGAAATATCTGATTATAATGGAGAAACACCTCAAAAACAAACGACAAGAAAGAAAAGTTTATCAATAGAATCACCTTTAGGAAAGAAAATAAGTACTAATTCCGAAGCTGAAGGAGAAGAAGTATCAAAATTACCAGAAGAAATCAACACAGAAAATAAACGCGATGCGAAAAAAGGTTCGGGAAGTAATAGAGGTCGACCGAAAGGTTCTTTGAATAGAAATAAGAAGAACTTGCCTTCAAAGAAACAAAATTCTCGGAAAAGTGAAATTGATACTTCGAATTCTAGTTTGACTTCAATTTCACCAAATGATTCTCCAACACCTAAAAAGCGTAAATATAATCGTGTCAGCGAATCATCTAAAAAATCAAATACGTCACCTTCAACGACACCTGCAAGTGAAGGTGGGTTAGAGATGATATTGAACATGGACCATTTTGTTGTTAATAATACTACAGCAACGATGAATTCTGTTATGACCATTGTTTCTTCGCCTTGAACAAAAATTCCCTTGAGGAAATTTACGGACATGGTGTCACGTGACACAACAAATTCTTTTCGATATACCAAACAAATTGTCGGGGATAACATGAATGAACTTCCCTTACAAAACATTGGAAATTGTGTTTTGAAAAGTAATAAAAAAAAATTGGTTCCTCTTGTTAATTGGCTTTACCATATTTTCTTATGCTAATTATAAATAATGTCGTGCGATAAATTTCTCGCAAGTTATTTATTTGTACAAGTTTGAAAACAAACAATTGGGGACAAGAATGAGATAATAAAATTATTACAAAAGTTCAAGACAAAGCGAAGCCCTGCATAAAAAATTCTGTTTTATTGATTTTTTCCGTTTTCTCTTTAAAATAAGTGTAACCAGCATGACCTGATTAACATAATTAGCCCACCTTTTTTTTTATTATTATTATTTTTTTTGTGAAATACAAAGATGAGATATTCATCTTCATTTACTTTTGGCCTTTTCACAAAGAAAATGTATTATAATTTCTTTTACAACAGGTTTTCATTCTCTTTATGAAAGGTTTCATTCAAAAAATTTTTTTGCTTTATTATAATTTATATAGAGATAAATAGATTAAAACTTTTTTTTTTGAGATAATATGGTTACATCCTTTTTTTCTTCGAAACATCCGACTTGTAAACATCACGTGATTTACAGCATATACACGTGATGGCGGAGCACAAATACTTTTGCGCTTTGTTACACGAGATGAAATTGAGTCGATGCTACACAGTTTCCGAAACCATTAAAAATATAAGGGGGTCTAGGATGATAAAAAAAATTTTTTAAATTATTGATATGTTAAGAAGAACAGTTGAAAATATTTCTCTCATTCTTGGTGGAGCATGTCTAGGAGCAGTTTGTTATCATCAGTATGAAAAGTTACGACTTAAACCTCCAGTTCCGCTTCCAGCTTGGAAATCACAACCCATAGTAACTCAAAAAATACCTAATGCTGGTGAGTTTTCAAAATAAAGGTAAGAGATTAAATAAATCATTTTATTTTTATTTTTAATAAAAGAACCTGGGAAATTAATTCGATGTCTTTTGTATTCATGTAGGACCAATTGCTGATTTATTACAAAGAAAAGCTTATTCTTCTTCATTTAATCGGCAATTACGTCACCCTAGTTGGGTTAGTTCATTTAAAGAATCTGTTCGAGAATCCGAAATAGTGTTAATATTTTCTTTTTTTTAAAGGTGTTGGAACATATTACAAAAGAAACTTTGATTCGAGGGGAAGGAGTTGATCGTTCCAAATCAAGATTTCAAGAAGATAAAGATATACCAGAAAAATTTCGTGCTAAATTACTTGATTATGTAAGATCAGGATATGATCGTGGTCATATGGCACCTGCAGCTGATGCCAAAACTACACAAGAAACATTGAATGAAACCTTTCTCTTAACCAATATAGCTCCACAAGTTGGTAATGGTTTTAATAGGGATTGTATGTATAAACATGATCATGTTACTATACTTTTATTTAAATATATTTATTTATTCAATTTTTTTCTTTTCCTTTTAGATTGGGCACATTTTGAAGAATTTTGTAGAAGGTTGGTCACTAATGAAGAATTTAAAGATGTTTATGTTTTTACTGGACCAGCTTATTTACCAAAAAAAGATGAAACAGATCAAAAATTTTATGTGAAATATGAAATTATTGGTAATCCACCAAACATTGCTGTTCCAACACATTTTTTTAAAGTGATATTAGCAACCAAGGATGATCCAAGTAAACCTGAGGGTGAATTGCATGCTTTGGGCGCTTTTTTATTACCAAATGATCGTATATCAAATACTACACCATTGCAAACTTTTGATGTTCCTCTTGATGCTTTAGAAAGAGTGACAGGGTTGACTTTCTTTGATCAAGCTATTAAAGATTCATCGATTCATCTTTGTAAGGTATCAAAATGTATCCTTGTCGCTAATTCAAAATACGTTAAAGAAGAATTGAGATCTGCATTGCCAGAGCCTTCAAAAAATAATATGTCATCATTAAAAAATTAAACTTATTCAAATATTTATTTATTTATTATATATATTTATATTTATATTTATATGTAGATTGCAAATTGCATAAATAAAAACCTTTATATATATTATACATGATCTGTAATACATTTTCTTTATACATATACATATATATATTTTTTAAAAAATAAACATAAATAATTAAATACAGAATACAGAATACGAAAAAAAAGATATAATTACAGAAAAAAAAGAAAAAAAAAATAATAATAAATGTAAAAAAGAACCACTTCCTCAACGTATATGCTATATTAATTATCAATGACATGTCGTTCGGTCAGTCCAATGAAAAGACCACTGACATTGACATCACAAAATCCTCTCATTGTAATGTTGTCGCTGATACTGTATTATTGGTTTTGTATGAAATTTTGGAAGTTTCATATGTCTGTTGCGTATGAAGTTGTTGCTGTAATCCCCAGTGAATATAATTGGCAAATTGTACAATAAAATCTACTTGTCTACAAAAATGAAAAATTGATATTTAGAAAACGTGACATCAATGAATGGAGGGGAAAAAAACATCAACATACTGCATGGTTTCGATAGCTTTTGGACTACGCCTCATTCTCACTAATCGAATCGCACGATCAGCGTCAAGACAAAATCGTTTCTTAAGTAACCAACAACATGCCACCAAACCAGCACGCCCAACTCCTAAAAAAAAAATTTATTTTTTAAAAAAAAAAAAACTAAAAATATTAAAATAATAATAATAATAATAAATAAATTGATCCTTACCACCACGGCAGTGCGCCAAAATTTTTTGACCTTGATGTATATGTCGATCCATTTGTGTCACAACCGAATCGATCTGTTCTAATGAATCCGGACAGCCACCTTCTATCATTGGTATCCTATAGATTATATTGATTTCTTAGTTTATCTTATGACGATAATCATAAATTTTAATGGATTAATAAATAATATAGTACCTGATGACTTGAAGGTTATGTTTCAATGCCAATTCATTATATTTCGGCCATGGCGCACCCAGAAATGCTAATTCGTCATCATTAAGACAGCTAATGTTCCAAAAATAAATATTTATTAAAAATAGAAAATGGTGTTATAAATAGCTATGCTGACGTAATCCAATTATTAATGTATGGTGAAATACTTTCACATTGAATAAAAATTATTTTTAACCGAGGCATTTCTTTAAAACTTTTAAACTTACCATACGATCATCGATATATCTAAAGACTTTAATCTTTGAAAATCTAAATCTAGATCGCGATCGATCGTTGCTCGACCTCTTACAGGTCCACTAAGTCTGACTTTTTTACCGGGACATGAACTTAACGCTAGATTACCAAGCATTGAATAATGTGTCGAACGAGAAACTCCATAACCGGAGTGCTTGTGCACTTGGTCATAATAATGTTGATAGAGAGATGCTGTTGTGTATACATCAAAAAGATCTATCGACGGTGATAATGGATCTAAAGTGAGACCATCAGTTAGTTCCTCCGGTACTATCCAACTAATGCTTTTTTTTTTTAAAAAAATATGAAGGGTAAATTAGAGAACGTAAGTATATTCAAACACGGTTGCAAGGAAAAATATTCTGTTCAACAAATAACACGACACGTCTTGGCGAAGAATACAACTTTATGCTTACTTGATGGGGTGGGTCATTGACGTTTTAAGACTGACCCGAGGTGGCAAATTACAAGACGCGGTATTCCTATAACTAATAGAAGGAACCGGTGGAATAGTTTCTGATGTCGAAGTCATATTAAAATGTAAATTTGAAGGCGAATTTCGCAAAAATGTTTCAAGAAAAAAATCTCAATATAATAAATAAGCTTAGGAAGTGGGGATATCGGAATAGTGCTTTCTATATGGTGTATGAAAGTAAAAAAAAAATAATATTTTCGAGTAAAGTCTTTGTTAAATAGTAATTATATACGAAATGAGGGTAAGACTTGTCATACTTTAATCATTGCATATCCAAATTTAACTTTTGGCTGGCCGAGCTTTTGATATTTAGTTTCGTTTCCTTATCACAAAATTAGTAATATTAACTACACTAAAAATAAGTGATTTTCACGGGCACGTTCAAATGTCATTTTTTTTGTGCACAATACTTTTTGCCGCCATCAAACGCCGAACAAGAATAAAACTTATATATAATTCTAACCATAAATATCTCTCCTATTCGACGGGGAGGCTATATAATGGATAATTCGTTTTTTTTGATAATCTTTAATTTTTAACTTTCGAAAGCATCACCTGTCTTTTCGTTCTTTCGAGTGGTTGTTTTTCCATTGATCAGCAGATCACACATTGTATCATTATTTACTTATAATTATTACATTGTCCACAAGTAAAGAATTTAACGAAACATTAGTACATGCAAATATTTTATTGCATGGCACTACAAAATTTTGACTAAATATAAAATCCGAAATTATTATTTTCCGTAACATAACGAGAACAAATAGAAAGACCAAAAAGAACAAGTGTAAAATTTAAATGTAACCAATAATCTAAATAATCTAAGGAGACAAGTCTTTATTTATGTTATCAAAATAATCATATCTATTATTTTTGTTCGATTTAGTTTAAATAAACCAAATTTAAAAAAGAAACTTTTTCCAAAAATCAGTATTACATTTTGAAATTTTCTTTTATTACTCAGAAAATACGTTGTGTTCTCGTGACAATGATCATTTTACTGCGGCGAAACTTTAATTTGATAACGTGACCGTGAGACAGGATCAAATCCATGGATCAGAGTACAGCGTCCATGACAGTGGCGGTTTTTACATAAAACATCAAGTAATTCGATTATGTCAAAATCATTTTACGCGACTTACCTTGGAAACGATCAACAATATTTTAACGTCGCGGTAGCCTTTCTTATCCTATAAGAAAAGAAGTATTGGTGAATACAATGATGCTTGTTTGTGATGCATCTACCATAATTTTCTATCTGTTATTGCTTCTAATCAGAAAACAAATTAAATTATCTGCTTTTTCACAATCATTTTGAATTATAACGAATTCCATATTTGGACTGTATTAAAATTCTTGAAAAATTAACAAAAAAAAATTTTTTTCAATTCTCTACAGATAAGTTATAATAATAATTCTAACATTCAACCGATCATTATTATATATCAACTAATATTATAGCAAAATAATAAAATATAGAGATATTTTCTATAACAAATAACATCAAACTGCAAAGATATTACAAAATCATCAATGCCATCCCATTAATACATACATATATATACAAACACATATATACATGTATATATATGCATATTTAATATAAAGTTCTCAGAATACATGTATCCAGACAAATCCTAAAATTCCTCCTTCTGTGCTTTTTTTGTAGTAATAAATTGTCACCCTTGATCAACATCATCCAGTAACTTTTTCCGTAACGCAATAAAAAAAAAAGCTCACGAATACGTTTTATATATATATATACATATACATACATATATATATATATATTGTTAAATTAAAAAAAATTGACAATAATACTCAATTACTATTAGTTAATTCGTTTATTTTTTTCATATTCTTGTTTATCTAGTTTGTACTTACTTCACATCGTGTTGAATTGATACTGACTCAATCCGATGTTGCCCTGTGCATCTCGTATAATCACACCTTTAATAACTCCAAGCACATCATGTGGTTCCGGCATTGATAATCGAGGAGCGTTACTCGGCCCAGACATAAAATCTCTATTATTTACCTGATATTAGAATAAAATAATAACTAGTACTAAAAAAAAAATTTAAGGTAATAATAACTCACGTCGGTAGAGGTATTGCAGTATGTCGTCCAGGTTGATTGTAATTAAAAGAAGTTAACTGAATAGGTGGAATGGGTTGAATAGAAGTAGATTGAGAATCCCAACCAGTTGAAGATGGAGCAGAAGGATATTGATACGGAGGATTTGTATGCCCATTTACTTGCGATTCTTGATATTGCCCGTAATAATTTGAGTAATTTTGTGAGTTATATTCGGATGTATAACCAGGTCCTAATTTTAAGATTAATTGTTAAAAAAAAAATTGTAAGTGAAATAGAAGGAGAAAATATAAATGAAGTATTACCTGGTGGATATTGCGGATCATGTGGATATTGCGAGTAATCGTAAGCAGGCTGAGGAGGAGGTAATGGTGGATTAGGTCCATTAGGAGGAGGCATTGGTGGCATTGGAGGAGCTTCATAAATTGCGGGAGAGGCTTTAGGTGGTACAATGGGATGTGAATGTTGCAATGGAACACGCTGGTCTCTTGGATGCCTTTCATCTGGTCTACGTTCGTACGAATTTCTTCTCCTATCATCATAATTACGATGATAAGAATCATCTCGTCGTCCAATTGGAGGTCTCTCCCGGCTAAAATTTGGTGTGGGGCCAATTGGTCCGCGAAATTCCTGTCTACGATCAAAATCTCTTCGAGGATAATCTTCACGACGATCTCTATAATGATCATCCTGACGCCTTTCCCTAAATTCTCTGTCATCTCGTGCACCCCATTCACGAGAACGTCCTCCTCTAGAATAAGGTGTATGTCTTGGACCACCTCGTTGTGGCCAATATCCTCGATTATGACCTCTGCCACGGTTTCGATGTTGATCAGGGTGATTTACGTTAGGTATTCCCAAGAAATAATTTTTATTATTTTGTTCCCATAAACGAAGAATTTGGCCGAGTACTGACAAAACATATAATATAAATACCAAATATATATATATATATATATATTTAACAAATTATCAAGAAATAAAAGTTACTAACGATTCGTATCTTCCGAAGGGTTATCGAACTCATTTTCGCCATTTAATTTATCTTCACCATCATCTAAAGCAGGATTTTGTAATGTTTTAAGTTCTTCTATTACATCAACGAAACTTCTGTAAAGTGCATGACCTTCTCCAAAGTTCGATTTTATAATCTAAAAACATAAAGGATTTGGTTGAAATAGTCAATTTAAAAAATGAATAATATAAAGTTTACTTACTTCTGACTCTGGGCTAACGTCCTTTAAGCTTTCTCTGTCATTCTGATATAATACACGAATGCTTTAGAAAAAAAAATAAAGATAAATTTTATTAGAAACATCGCATTAGGATTCTTATTCTTACTTCTTCTAATTCATTCAAAATTCGATCTCTTGCAGATTCTAGCACAATCTCGGTACAATAAAGTTGAAAATCAGAATGCATTTTCTTGCGATCGTTAAATATCTCTTTTGTATCTTCTTCGGTTTTTGTCGTTAGATGTCCAGTGATATACTATAACAGCCATTCAACGATGATATTTTCAGTTTACTTATATATAATAAATATCCTTGACCTGAGCTATCTCAAAAAAAAGAAAAAAAATTTTTTTTTTTGTTTTACCTCTTTAAGACATTCTCGAAGTAATAAATAAATTGGTTGTAACAATTTCTTGGAAAATGGTGGTTTTTTAACTTGAAGTGTAGGGTTTGGAGGAGTTGTCGAAGAAATAACTACGGGTTTAGGCATTGTAGAAATGTCCGCTTTTTGAATTGTTGAAATAGAATTTGCCTGAATTACGTGAAATTGAGGAGGTGGTGTCGCATCAATTTTATTCGCAATAAATTCTGGGGGGCGTGTTAGTAATTGTTGTGGTGTCGATAACCCTGGAGGTGGTGGCTGCAAATGTACTTGACCCGGAATAGGTGGCTGCGACAGTGACATTGGATTTTGTCCTGGAGGAAATGGTGACGCTATATGCGACTGAAATTGTTGTTGATATTGCGATTGTTGAGAAAGATTTGAGGTGGATTGTTGCATTGGAGTTTGCTCTTTTTGATGTCGACCATATTTGTTATTTTGTGACGGAGATTCGGGAAATTGTTCACTAGAATGTTGTTCTATTGGAGAAGTTGGCTGAGTAGTTGTTTCTGCCATTGGTTCCTCTATTTGCTTGGTTGAAAGCAAATATTTCTTTTGTCAAAAAAAAAATTCAGATAGAAAAGATAGAAATCAAAAAAACCGTGCATAATTTTGAATTATGGACAAGGTTCGTAAATCATTGATTTATTTGGAAATTGGTTGGGTCATGTTACACAAATTAGATTTATTGAATTTTACTATATATAAATTGTAAAACGTCTCTTCTAATATAATATACTAGAGAAACGGGAACCATTATTTAGTCCGGAGCGAATTCTAGTGCATAATAGATACTGAACACATGATGAACTAATTAACATGTGTAAATTTAAAAAATGGTAAATCTTAATCCCAGCTTATGCATAAAAACAATAGTTTAAATATAATTTAAATAGAAACAATTTAATTTATTCATATATATATTGAATAAATATTTGTAAAATAAAGTTTATTTAATTATTTGAAATAATAAAGTACATAATTCATTCATAAAGATTGATCAACTAATTTCATTTATAAAAATCTATAATTGCTAATAAATAATAAAATAAGAATTAAATTAGATTTAGAAAATCAATGCTTTATATTTCAATTTGTATAAATAAAAATGAATAATTTTTGTGTTGAATTTTGAAAATCTTGAGGTATTTATTTAAATTTATGTAATTTAATATTTATGTTTAATCACATTTATATCAATAATCATGTTTAAATAAATTAAAGATTGACAGAGAAAGAATATATATAGCGAACAAAATACTGGCATGTGATAGAAGAATACTGAAAAATGTTTACCAATTAGTGCAAAACTTTTATCTTTGATATTATATTCTGATGCAACTAACATTAATACATTGAGAAAAAGTCAACTATATCCTATATATGTAACTATTGGCAACATTAAAAATTGGCAACGTAACAAACCTGATATAAAATAATTATTAGAATATTTACCAATTTTATTAGCAAGTGATAATTCTAATAAAAAATCTATCAAATTTAAGTGAGAAGTATAAGAAGTTTTTCATAATTCTTTAAAAGTACTTTTATATCTCCTTCTAAAATCCAATAATGGTATTGATTTGACAATATCTAATAAAACATTTTGGTTTTTTCCCTAAGTTTCAGTTGTAATTTCTGATTGGCCTGAAGTTTCAATGTTTTGTCTTACGTATAAAGTATATAATTCAAGTCATTCATGTCATTTTTGTTTGGTCTCAAAAGATAATCTTAATAAAATCAATTTACAAGATAATGATACTAAACTACGTATTCATGAAAATATGATTGAGCATTTTAAACAGGACACAAACCATTCTGTGTTAATTGAAAATATTTCCAATTTTTTTTGGAATCTTTTGTAAGTTTACAAAATTTTATTATTTTATTTTATTTTTAATTTTTATTTAATACTAATAATAAATCATGATCAAATCATAGAAATATAAATATCTATTCTGTCACAGTACCCGATAAAATTCATCACTTTAATTTGGGTTATTTTAATATCAAGTTAATTATACATGAGAACTTTTACAGTTGCAATATGAAAATTATTTAGTAGATGAAATAGATCGTAGATTAGTGGAAATACTAAGATTTACAAATTTAAAAATTTTTAAAATTGGATTACAATCAATTGCAAGATTAACGGCAAATGAATATCGTAATCTAATAAAAGTAATGATTTTTGTAATTGATAATTTATATAAAGAAAATATCAAAAAAGTGAAAACCTTTATTGCAAATAAAGATTTGGTAAAACTTTACGAAAAGTAGAATAATATGTATAAAATGAGTAAATATGAAATTTTTAAGTAAAGCGATTTGAACAAATTTGAGATATGTATAAACTTTGACAATTTCTTTATTTTATATTGTAATTTAATTAAAGTTATTGTATTTTAGGAATCTATATATGAATAGTCACAGAACTTCATTTGAATTTTTCAACAATTTTCTCCATTTGAGCTAAAACTTCTGAAACTACACTCATAAATTTATCATGTTGTTAAATGAAATAACTTTCGACCTAATGATTACATTTCGATGGAAATACGATCATTAGAACCGTCTCGTCAAGAGCTTTCCAACAAATATAAAATACAAGGTTATTGGACCAATAGGAGCGGAGATAATTCGAAAAGAGTGATTAATATTATAATTCTGCAGATCATAACTAAAGAAAGCCGTAATTTCTTAAGCCGCAGCCCGACGATCAAAACGACCGAAACCTCGGAAACGATGATAACGTC
>CAMKVN010000934.1:0-22296 GCA_946474995.1 Funneliformis geosporum
TAGATTCGCAAAAACTTTATTGAAAATAATTAATAAAAATTACATATATCAGAATTTACAAAAATCTCTATCTAAATTAAGACTGATCCTGCACTCTTCCAAAATCTAACACAACCGAAACCATGTTATCATATTCCAGCAATTAGAAAAGGAAAAGGGCTTGGCCCCTACTGCGCCAAAAATTTGACCAGTGAGATCCATAGCAGACCATATTATCAATAAGTTGATTAGAATTATAAGATGTACGATAAGTTGGAAAACTGTATCCTGTAGATTCTGTAAGAAATCGCTTTAAAGCATCTGTAATATCACGAGACGATTTAAAGGTTTTGAGCTCTGAACAATGATCCTTCCAAATAGCTTGAGATTGTTCAAAGATAAAATGCATAAAATTAGAAACTGCGGCAAAAGTCTTATTCTGAGAATTAAATGATTTTTTAAAAAGATGCATTAATTTAAATGGGATGATGCCTTTAATGAGGTCAATAAATGTGAACTGGGTTGATGATAATGGTAAAAGTGACCAAATGTCAAGTTGTTCGATTTGTTGATCTAAAGTATCAGATTGTAAAATATTAATGAGACGTAATTTTGAGTTGTTGATTAAAGCGTGCGATTTGTGTAGAATCATAGGACATGTCCATAAATGAGCAAAATCCTCTGAATCAGATTCATATCTGATGCAATTCTGAGAACCATCAAAAAGAAGTGGATGACGATTCTTTAGTATTTTCATAGTAGGAAGAAGTCTTTGTATTTTTGATTTCATTAACGTAGATGCTTCGTATGAAGTAGCACTTGAAGCAATGTTGTCAGAGATGTAATTTGATGTGGTAATCCAATCAATGTCTAAACTGGTATATTTGTAGTTAATATCCAGATTCAAAAATGAGGTAAAGACTTCTGCACGTAGAATATGTTTGAGAAATTATCATATATGAGAGGCTATAGCCAAATGGTTAAAGTATAAGGATGTGTGAAGTTGGTCATTAATAAGGAGATTTAAAGCTGACGAAGTTAATATATTCTTGGCCATTTGATCAACTTTTTCATTGTAGGTATCACCTGAATGTGCTTTTACTTTTATCAATTTCACAGATAACAAGAGAGCATCTATGATTTGAAATAGGCATTGTCAAATGTGAACGTTAACAATCTTCAGGAAGGGTCATTGTGATGAGGAAATGGTTGACAGAAGCTTGTACTTGTTATATTGTAAAATAATGTTGCTAGAGTCTGTATAAATTATGATATAACAAATAGCAGGAGCTACCAAGATGGCAGTAAACATCGCAGCCAATTCAGCAACTAATGATGAAGGAAATGAGGAGGTGAAAGCTGTTGAATATGAGAGCATAGGAGAGACTGGTGCAGTTTGAAGCCAAGCCAGACCCATTCTGATTGAGAGGATACCAAAATCAACCAAGGAGGCATTTGTGTAGAATTCTAAATGAGTGCAGGGACTGAATTGAGAACAAAGTATTAGTAAAGTCTGTATATGTGATAAAGGTACGAATTTTTCTATGAAGGAAGGAGGAAGAGGAGAGATAAAATCAATTGCAGATATAGGAGATGGTGGAATACTACGATGATGAATGAAGGCTTTAGCCAATTCATTTAAAAGATTAATCAACCATAAATTGTGTCATGATTATGGTTCACCAGAATGATAAAACAGAGATTGATCAGCACTATAAAAAAGCATTTATCTTTTTGGTCAACAGTTTGATACAGCACAAAAGTTTGACAGTCGTAAAGAGCACACTGACTATAATTTAAGAATAAAGTTCTATTATTTTGAGTATTTGTAGGAAGCACATGCAATATGTGTACATAGTGTTCTTCTGTTTTGAGAAGGCGTCTAATGAATGGGGTGTTGTGACCATAATTCCATCCAAGCACAAATGTAATTGTACTAGCTTTTTTGATAAGAGGAGAAAAGTCATAAGTACAATTGTTCGAATGTGAAAAGGAAGCTCGCATGCTTCTATCCTGATCGTTTAATAATAATCTATCTTGGAGGATTAAAAACCAACATGGAATGTGCTGTGTTGGCAGAAATCATAGTAATATATTTAGATCATAAAAAGTTAACATGATCTTGCCAGCTAAAAAGACCAACTGTTCAACAAATAGCAAGGAGTATTTTCTCAAGTTCACTGAAAGAGCCTTGTATTCATAAGGTAGCAACACTGAGGATAGAGGAGTTGAACCACGTTTAATAACAAAGTGTTCTGAATTAGGAAGTTGTATAGTAATATTGAGCCGCTTCCAATTGCAAAGCAGATTAGCAATCCAATCATTCAATTTATAAGATAGGTATGGCCATATAATCAATGGAGAGATATGTGGCCATTCTTTTTGTTGAAGTTGTCTAACACGCAATCTGGTAGACTCCCTAAGTAGATTGTGATCATTAAGAGAGAAATGTAATGCTTCAATATGAGCTGCTAGAAGACGATGATGAAGATCCATGAGATTGTAAAAGTAGTTAGAGCGAAAAATTGACGATGATGTATTTCGTGATAGATGCAATTTCTTCTTCATGAATGCTCTGTAAGTTGAACCAAGAGTATCACATTGAGCAGGTGTGAATACCGTTAATTGAGCATGATATTCTATTCGTGGTATAAGAATAGTGTTAAATATATACACCGGTTGTTTATCAGTCATTTTCTTTTTGGACATAATGGTAATTGCATTGTTGATTTCTCCTTTAAGCATATTGATAATAAAGGTCTTAGTTCTTCCTAATGAAATCCAAACTCCTAGGTATCGAGTGGAATCATTAAGAGGCAATGGTTGATACTAATGAGACTACCATTTATATCACATATGAATGGTTGATTATATTTAGCATTATTAATCATGAGAACCGATTTCTTCCAGTTGACTTTAATGTGATTTAGTTTGTAAAAACTTTCAGCAATTGTAACAATATTGGTGAGGTCATCACGTGATCTAGCTATCTAAAGGGTATAATCCTATAGGTGAGTGCTGAAGTTTTGAGAGAATATGATTCAGTTTCGTTTCTGAGCACATTAGGTTTCCATGTGAGTGAGACTGAATATCCAAATGTTGAATTTTGAATGCGACAGAGTAATGGATCGTAATAAATACACCATAATAAAGGTGAAATGATCTCTCCCTGATCAATGCCAGAAATAACTTTGTAAGAATCAGTGTTACCAAAAAGTGTAAAGATCTGATTATGGCGATTTTTAAATATTTTAAGAACAAATCTAAGAAAATTGAATGGAATGTACAACCGTTCCAACGCTTTAATAAGCATAAAAATATTGACCCGGTCATAGGCTTTGAATATATCTTGTAATAAGATCTATAAGTCTTTTGGTTGTGTGATGCATCGTATTTAATATTGTCAATTATATGTAAGGATTCAAAAGTAGATTTGAATGGAAGGCCAGCGAAATTGAGTCCTTTTAGAATATTATTTCTAATCAAAATATTGGAAAGTCGACGGTTTAAAAGTTTTATGAGGGCTTTTCTTGGACATTCTAGCAAAGTTATAGGTCTGGTATTGTTTAAGTCATATTCCCATGGTTTAGGCTTTGGAATCGGGTAGACGAAAGTGTGATTCCATCTGTGTGGAAGTGAAGATAAATCTAAGCAACCACAAATAATATACCAGAGCGATTTTCTAGTCAAGGGGCCAAGATTTTTGAGCATTTTATTGGACACCTTGGATGGCCCAAGAGCTTTACCATTAGGGAGTTGTGCGATAATGCTATACCATTTATCAGCTGATGGTTGAGTCATTAAGTCATTGTATATGGACCATGAACATCATCCAAAGGTTGATAGAATGGGAGCCACTTCTCGTCTATCTGCACATTCTCGTGAGAAGTGCCAGCTCCATTTGAAAATATCTAGCTACTTCTTTTTTGACCTCATCTTCATTAGTCAGGAGGTCACGTGATGGTGAATTATTATTAATGCATCTATCAATGATAATTATCCGTTTAGAGCAGTTCATAAAAGAATCTGTCATACGTGCTGGTGAACTACTATAATTTTCCAATCTTCTTTCAATAGCGAGTTGAATAGATTTAAGTTTAAATCATGTTCGTGTAATTTTGATTTTACAAGAATGCAGCCTAGTAGCAGATCAATATCAGAACAAATTGATTTTGTGATGATAATTATAGGATTAGGAGGAAGCTTAACATATCCTATACCAAAATCATTCATAATTATGTAAAATTTGTCGATTAAAGTTGATCATTGTAAGGGAAGACAAGATGTAACCAGCATTTTCTTTACCAATCTCTTTAGTTTATTTAGTAGCTTAAGGTCTTTGTACAACTTAGACAAGAGAGGAGGTCTCTTTATAGTAATATGTCCTTTTGATTGGTGTGATAGGATCGTAAAATCTGCAGCCTTAATGATACATTCTTGTAAGAGATCCCAAAACTGATTTAACTTATTCTGGTTAAGTACAGTCTTGTGATTAAGGCAACGTAAATAGCAACCATTAGCCAAGGCATCTGTTTTGTTCGTGAAAGCTGACCAATTATCCTCAGTCATTTTGTCATAGTCGTAGACCTTTTTTAAAGGAATATTTCTTTTATTATTTTTAACATCCAAGAAGTTTTCAATATAAAGGATAACTATAGAGTGAACAGTTAGAGTAGATGCAAGCTGAACTATTTTACAACCTATGAAGTTTGAGATGATATCAACTGAGGACCAAACGTAATCTATTCGAGAAGATGATATTGGGCTTTGATGAATAGGTAGTCAAATCTTTGTGTATCATATTTGACTGAAAAAGTGTCAAACAAATTGAAGTTATTCAAACTAGCAAAGAATCTTCTATCTTGAGAATGTAGCTTAGGATTATCAATGTCTGCGTTAAGGTCCTCCAACAGTACTATGTGATAATTATTTGCATATGCATCTTGAATGTATTTTAAAAGGTCCACTTGTATTTGTTTTCTAATGATGTGATTACCAGGTGGAGGATAACAATTAATTACTCTTAATTTTTGTTTGTTGGCAAATTGCAGATCTACCAGAATGATACGATTATGCTTAGATTCATGGTGAAAAACATGATTTGCTAGATGCAGACAGAGTAAGAGACCCACACCGAAACCAGATTTTTGAGGTAGAGAATCTGAAGTAGAACCAAAGAAACCAGTGAATTTGAATGAGAAAATGTGGTTAAAAGTATGTGTAGAAAAGGATGAAAAGTTTATTTCTTGTAATCCAATAATATCTAAGTTGAGTGAAGAATATAATTCAACGACAGAATTTTGTTTAGCGATGTTAGTGAAAGATCTGACATTATGAGTGGCAAATGAAATTTGAGAAGGGGTATATGAGGTAATAGAAAAATCATTATGTGTATCTTGTGCAGGAACATCAGTAATGACAGTGTTCATATTAAAATTATTAAAATTGTGAAAGCTTCTTGAGATACTGATCAACATCACTGTCGAAAGCATCTCCTAAAGGAAACATATTATTTGCAAGATCTTAGGGAGCATGTTATTTTGAATAAGAATGGATTGAAACGCTGCACAAGATTTAACTAAGGTGTTAATCGTCATTGTGAAGGATTTAAGACGATTCTGATATAACTGATTAACGCTTTTTAATCCCTCAATTATTTTTCGTTATTGCACAATAATGGAGGATGATGTGTCAATCTTTGGTTCAATATCATCATAGGTCATGCTATCAGTATCTTCTCTTTTAAGGTTCTTAATAACCGCCTCTGCAGGAATAATTACTTTAATGTTCATTAATTTCGCAATAAAAGCCACACGTTGCATAGTAAAATCGAGTGATTTGACTAAATAGCAGAGGTTATCATTGAGTGCTGAGAATTGTTGACGGACAAATTTCTTGAAATCATCTTGATTATTTTCATGTATAGATCCACCTTTCATCATGTCATTCACTAAATATATCGAGGGGTTAGTACAACTGTTGTGTCAAATAGACGATCATTTAGCGTATCAGGAATATCATCTGATCATGAACTTGTCTGTTAGTTATATATATCATTGGTCTCATTCATATTACTTGGTGTTGGTTTTTTATTATGCGGGTTCTTTGACCTCTCATCTATTATTAGAAGAAGGTTTAGGTTCTTGGAAATTTCCAATCATAGTTGCAAAAGTAACATTCAGATTAATTGCACCTTTTAAAGGTTTTGACGGCACTTTATAATTTGTAAACTGTGCCGGTTGGAAGCGTTGATATAATTTTTATACATTACGGTTGTCTGAGGTTCTTCTTTTTTTAGGACATTCACTGCTTTATGATGTGAAAACGAACAGATTGCATATAGCTTTGGATCCAAATCACATGTTTGTTATCAATAGTAAGATTATCATTACTAATTGCAGCTTCTACATCATCATCTGAATCGAAATAGAAATAAGCATGTTGAAGGGGAAGATAGTTAAATCTGGTCCTAGATATGATTCAAGCAGTGGCATTTAACATGTATCCAATTTCAGAAGTTATTTTCCTGTCGTAAATCTAGGAAGCCTAGCCAATTTGGCAGAAAATTTCGATTTAGCGAGAATATCCTTTTTTGGTAAATCACACATGTGATATCTAACCATGTTGTTGAGAACAAGAAATCTATGTCCCTTTTTTATACTATCAAAATTAGAGTCGGCGTTGTAAGTAATAGTCGCCTGTTGCTAAAGGTTTTTAGTATCTATTGTGAGCCTAAAGATCTTTTCTAATTTAGAGAATACTATTCGAATTCTGTGTTCCGTTGCATCTAAGGGGATTTCCGTAATCTTGATTGACTGAGCCAGAACAAATTGATGTTTGGGGACGATCTCCAGGGGTGAAAATGTGTGCTTTTCATATTTGGTAACTTGACAGTACATGCGTGGTCTTGATGTTCTTTGTTTTGAAAGAAAATTTTAGCAATTTGAAGAGTGATATCGTCCGGGTGTTTTGAAGCGACCACACCGGTGAACGAATCATAATGATCGAAAATGAGGTCAATAACAAAGGAGACTTTTTGTTGCAGCGATTTTCCAGGAAGGTTGTTTAAAGAAAAAAATGTTTATAAGTTGGTTTAGGCCTATCGAAAGCTTGAGGTGATTTGTAATTTTCACCGAAAAGATTTTCAGATAAGTCATATGCTTCGTCGACGTTGAGAGCTTTTGGAGTAATATCCTCCTCTTTCCCTTTCTTTTATCCAAAGGTGTTGGGTCAACTTCTATTGTTTCTGGAGGTACGACTGTTGTTGAGCTACTAGGAGTTAGAGTATTATCTCTAGTTTGCGTTGGGTTTGGCTTTTTGTTTGAGTTATTACATTATTTTTGATAATATGTGAAGACACTGAGCAACCTCGTTGTTTGGAGTTCTTTCTCTTAGGTGCCATTGTGGAAAAGGAGAAAGAGTTTTTTTTCTTTTTTAAGTGCGGTAGTTTCACTAAAACTTTATTGAAAAATAATAATAAAATTAAAATTACATATATTCAGAATTAATGAAAATCTCTATCTAAATAATCATGAAACTATTTAAATCAAGACTGATCCTGCACTTTTCTAGAATCTAACACAACCAAAATAATGTCGTCACATTCTAGCAATTAGAAACAGAAAAGGGTTTGATTCCTACAACACCAAAAATTTGTCTAATGAGATCCTAAATAGACCATTTTATCTATTATCTTATGAGTTTCAAACATCTGATTAGTCATATAGAAGTGGTATCCAAAACTCTCAGTGAGGGATCTCTTTAAACTGTCAGTAATTTTGTGAGACTTTTCAAAGTCTTTAAATTGTGAGCAACGATTTTTCCAGCTGTCATTAGATTGTTCAAAAATAAAGTGCATAAAGGATGACAATACAGCTTTGGTAGCTTCTTTGGAAGTGAGCGATTGATAGACCGTGTTGTATAAAATTGATGGAATAATATCTTTAATCAAATCGATAAATGAGAATTGAGGTGAGGTTGAGAGAGACCAAATGTTCGAATTAAGGAAATCAGGATGCATCATTGCGTTATGTGTAATTGAGCAGAGTAATGATTGGGAGTTTTGAATAAGTCGTTGTGTTTTGTGAAGAACCAAAGGGCAAGTCCAAATATGAGCAAAATCCTCCAATTCCATATCACATCTGAAGCATTGTTCAGCACTATCGAATAAAAGTGGGTGATGTAATTTGAGGACTTCAAGTGTAGGAAGCATATCTAACATCCGTTGGATCTTTTTCTTCTTTTTTTTTTTTGTTTATTTATTTTTTTTTTCAGTACATATAGTGTTAGATGAGACGTTATGACTGAGGATCTCAAGTATCCTATATATGTCGGCCTCACCCCTATGTCTTCGCCGGTCATTTCTGCCATTGGCAACCTACACTTGTTGTAACTGACCTAGATATTGCCATCGCCTTTAGTGGTGCTGTTACTAGAATTAAGTCTATTAGGAAGATTTGACCTCCCCTGCCAGTTATTAGCTATCCGAGACCACATATCACTATAGGACTGAGGGATCCATTACACTATATACATTGCTAGGATATACTTTTAACCCCAATTAATTTCGCAGGGTTTATGGGATTATTACTACAAGATTTGCCCAAACGGTGAACTAACAGGGGTGATGATCAGGCTATATCGACAAACATCTTAGGAATTAAATCTAACCTCAAACCCAATGATATGCTCGATTAGACGATGCTGCAGCGTGCAATGCAGTTTATTATCACCGTTGATGTAATCTACTAATTTCTGGTCAATCACTTCCTTAATTTATACATGTAATCATTTGTTATGAAACAATCACGTACGGAAATAAGGGTCCTGCCGGGTGAGACGTAAGACTGTATCCATTACAGACCAATCAGCGACAACCAAGTTTCTTTCAATCCTTGGCTTCATTTGCATCTACTTGTTCTTACGCTATGCAGTATTTAGGTATGATCAATGTTGATCGATGGATCGATCAACCAGAATCTAATGCATATTAGTATATACGCCTACTTGTTCAGTTACAAAGAAATTCCTTATGGAAAATCATATAGTTTTATGTATCGAACGATACCTGAACCATGGCCTATCACTGTGTAATGAAACTTTAGCTTATAGGGCTCACAGCTTATACTACTAAGCAAGGAGGGCTAATCCTCTTTTATTTTATTTTTTTTTTTTTAGTACATAGTGTGCAGATGAGACGTTATGACGAGGGTCCCAAGTACCCAGATTGTCGGCCTCACCCCTAGGTCTCTACCGGTCATTGCCATTGGCAACCTACACCGTTATAACTGACCCAGATATTGCCATCGTCCATATGGACTGTTGCTGGCTTGAGCCCATTAGGAAGATTTGACCCTCCTTGCCGGTTACCAGCTATCCAGGACCACATATTACTATAGAAATTTTTCTGAGGGATCCATTACACCATATATCTTGCTAGGATATACTCTTACCCGACTAATGCCGCAGGGTTTATGGGATTATTACCACAAGATTTACCCAGATGGTTAACTAGAAAGGTGATGATCAGGCCATATTGACAAACATCTTAGGAATCAAACCTAACCTCAGACCCAATGATATGCTCAATTAGACGATGCTGCGGCGTGCAATGCAGTTTATTATCACCATTGATCTAATATACTAAGTTCTGGTCAATCACTTCCTTAATTGATACATGTTATCATTTCTTATGAAACAGCCACATACAGAAATAAGGGCCCCTGCCGTGTGAGAAGGGAGACTGCATCCATTACAGACCAATCAGCGAAGGCCAAGTTTCTGTTGATCCCTGGCTTTATTTGCTTTCCCATGTTCTAACGCTGTGCAGTATTTAGGCATGATCAACGTTGATCGATGGATCAATCAACCAGAATCTAACGCATATTAGTATATACGACCACTTGTTCAGTTACAAAGAAATTCCTTATGGAAAATCATATAGTTTTATGTATCGCATGATACCTGAACTATGGCCTATTACTTTGCAATAAATAAAGCTTATAGCTTAATAGGGGCTCGCGGCTTAACCACTGAGCAAGGAGTGCTAGTTCTTATTTGATATTAACTAAATCTTATCTCTATAAGGTAAGATTTAGTTGATATTATTATTGGTTAAAAATTTATTATTAGAAAATTGATCTACAAAGAATTATTAAATGATTTTCAGAAGTTTTTAAAATTAATTTTAAGTTGGTTATAAAATTAGAAGATCTGCATAATTTCTAATTTGTCTAATTTTTAATATATTTTTTATATTTTTAATAAACCTAATAAGTTTGATTTTTAATATATTTTATATATCAATTATACTTCTTATATTAATTATTACTGAAATATTTATTATTTCTCTTATATTTTATATATTTATTTTATTTAATATTAGTTAATTCATATCATTAAAAATAGTAGTATAAATTATGATAAATAAGTTAATTCTTTATTGATGTAAAAATTAAGACTCTAGCTATTCTTTATGATTTGATGTGATATCTTATACTATTCTATACTATACTATATATTTTAGTTTATTTATCATAATTTTTCTATTATTTTATAAAGGAATTGTAAATAAGTTAAAAACATACATTGTCAAGAAGTCAAACTTTTTAAGATACCTATAAAATGTGAAATTCCTTAAAGTTAAAAATGTTATAAAAGTTGTCTATTTTGCATTATGTATAATATCAATCAAAGTTTTTAATTAAAAAACAGAAAATTTAGATTTGATTAATAAAAGAAAGTAAATTATTGTTATGTGAGAGATAGGAATAAAATTTTTATGTTAATAATATATATTTAGAAATAAACCTTTGTAATTTTTTGAAATATCATATATAATTGTTATATATGTAGAGTTATATTTTAAATATTTCAGATACTTTGTATTCTTTATATTTTCAATGCTTTTTTAAAATAAGTAGTATAATGTAAATTTTTTTTTAGATATATTAGAATAATTTAAATTAATTAGAAAGACTATATGATATAATATTATTCTTGATATCAAAAAGCTTAATTATACTCAAATAAATATAAGTGTATATTATATAATAATAACTTATAAATAATATAAAATATATAATTTTTTTTATAATATTATAAATTTAATAAATATATTAATATATATTATTAAATATAATTTCATAAAAAAAAAAATTAACAAATTATTTTGAAGATTATTAAAAATTTTTACAGATTTTTTATAATAAAGATTTATTATATATAACTTTAATATTTTCTTTTATATTTTATAATAATAAATTTATAAATATATGTAAAAATAAATTCAACTAAATAGTAAAAATTTGAATTGTAATATTTTTCTAATAATTACTATAGTTTATTTATAATAACAACATTTTTTATATCTAATTGATTTAAATTAAGATTCATTATGATATTATAATTTTTTTTGTATAATTTATAATTATTATAATTATTAGCTTAAATAAATTTTTTTTTATATTATATATTAAATATGTATATTATAAAATAAATAAATAAATTTATAAAAAATTATAGAAAATTTTATTTAAAGAATTCAAATTCATTAGAATAGAAGAGTAAACATTATTCTCTATCATTAATTAGATATCTAATTAATAAAAAAAATTAGAATTATTCTTTATAAATTATTAGATAATAGATATACTTAAATTTTATTTTAAGATAATTTCTTATATCATAATATAAATAAAACATTGTTTATTATTCCTTTTTCTTTTATATTTGAATTTTGAATATTTTTACTTTTATTAATTAAATACAATTAATTATAATTGTCTATTAATTTTTTATATATTAATTTTTATTTATTATTAAGAATAATAATATTATTAATTATATTTTTATATTTGATTTGATTATATATAATTATAAATAAAAATAATTATTTTAACATAATAAAATAAATAAATAATTGAATAAAATTTGCAATTAAATGATAGTATTTATTTCATGTTTAATAATACTAAATTAGGATGGTTACAAATTTAATATAAATACATGATACCGGCAAATAATTTTGCAATCGATTCGAGTGACGATAATAAATATAATTCATACAAATTATAATAAATAAAAAGTTTGTTAGCAAATAAAGCCTCCATGGCGCAACCGGCTAGCGCGTTCGGCTGTTAACCGAAAGGATCCTGGTTCGAATCCAGGTGGGGGCGAATTTATTTAACACAATTCCTTTTTTTTTTTTGTATTCTTTAGGTAAAGATTTTCGGACAATAAATTTTCACATTTTTTGATAATTTTTTTAATTAATGATGTATCATTTAATTAAACTACTCCGAAAAAATATTGTTTCTTTTAATGGCAAGTTAAATTGTAAGCATGATCATATTTAATAGAATATTTGCATAGTAAAATAATAAACTCAACTAATTGATTATAATATTATAGTATCATCAAGGACAATAACTTCACTACTTAATAATAAAAATTCATATTCTAAACAGGAACAACAACAGCGAGAAATTATAGATTTTAAACGGGAGTTATCGTCTAGATTTTACAAAGCTATTGATGATAACCCTATCAATCCTGCAAAATTCAGACTCAAAAATGATGATGGTATTCAATATAATTAATTTTTTTGTTGTTTTTTGATTAATGTAATAATAATTTTTTTTTTAAAAAAAATCTATTATTAGTTCCAGAATTTGTTAAGCAAACAGGATCATTCAAAAAAATCTTTAATTCAGCAACAATAAATTTAGAATCACCACCTTCACCATATGATTTAACGCTTTCATCTCTTTTGACGGCAAATTTACATTTAGGACATTCAACATCACTTTGGAATCCAAAAACATCGCCATTTATTTTTGGAATAAGACATGGTATAAATATAATAAATTTAGATTATACATTGATCTATTTGCGTAGAGCATGTAAAGCAATAAAAGAAATCTCATATAATGACGGTATAATATTATTTATTAACACGAGAGGAGGAGGATTTTCTAACTGTGTTATAACAGCAGCTAGACGTTGTAATCAATATCAATTGACAACTCGTTGGTTACCTGGTACTATAACCAATTCTCAACAAATTTTAGGTACTTTAATACCAAAAAAGGAACAAGATGTTATTTCAAAAGTATTTAAACCGGATTTAATTGTTTTGTTAAATCCTTCCGAAAATGAAATTGTACTTGAGGAAGCAAAGCAGGGTAATATTCCTACTATTGGGATAATTGATACGGATTTTGACCCTAATAAAGTTACTTGGCCTATACCTGCCAATGATGATTCCGTTAGAGGGATTGAATTATTGGTAGGCGTACTTAGTGTAGCAGCTAAAGATGGTCTAATACAAAGAAAATTAATGCTGGATAAAATTGAGAAAGAACGAAGGAAAGGTAAAGTTATTTATAACCATACAGGTTAGTTAGAAAGAGATAGGAAATTATATAGATGTAAGAAATATGATCATTATTTCGAGAGTATGTTAGTTAGTATAATAAGAATTTTATTTTACTTTTTCTGCAAATTACTTTTTTTATATTTATTGATTATATTATTTGAGTATAATAAATAATAATACAAAGGAATATTGTTCATTTGAAAGCAAGCAAAAGATATTAACTATTAAAAATAACCCAATTAGCTAGCTGTATTATATTAACGTATTATATATACAAATAATAAAGATTAGATTTCCTAAGGAAATAGTGAATTGTTATAAAAGAGAGACTAATGCAAGTGAAAATTATGTGTTAATTAATTAATGATTTTTCTTTATTGTAGGGAATTTTTTAATATTTATATCCGATCTTCTAAATATTTCCCTCAATTCATGTCCTTTTCCACAAATATTATTATTATAGTTATCCCAAATAAATTCTAATAATCTTCTCCTTTGGTTTTCGACAAATAACACATTTGGTAACTGCCCGAGCACACCTAAAACACAACGCAAAGTGATAACAAGGTAAAATGGCGTGCGTGATCGTTTCTTCAAAACATACTTTACATTTCATATTTCCCATAGCGTATTCTTCTTTTTCCTTCTCCTTTATAATATGTAATTC
Organism: Funneliformis geosporum; assembly: GCA_946474995.1. Taxonomy (NCBI): domain Eukaryota; kingdom Fungi; phylum Glomeromycota; class Glomeromycetes; order Glomerales; family Glomeraceae; genus Funneliformis; species Funneliformis geosporum. The sequence continues at coordinate 14,025 of CAMKVN010000934.1, forward strand.
ATCGATTTTTTTTGTTACATCCGCGATTTGAGCTTGAAGTTCAATTATCTTCCTCTGACAAGATTGTCTTAAATTTTGTTCAGATTCGTATTCTTTTTTATAATTTCCTACCCTACTAAGAAGATGCTTCACCTCGTATTCTAAATCTTCTACTTTCATAGCCCAATTATCTATTTCATCTTCGTGTTTAGTGATCAACTTTTGTTTTTCGGATTTTAACCTCTGGTTTTCTGATAAAACACGTGATGCATCTGTTGCACATTTACAATTTGAGGCAGCTTTTTTATTGGAAGCTGCAACATAAGAAGTTTCCTTCATGTGGACTTTCATTGATATTACATTAGATATTGGCGGCGCTACATCATTAGAACTTTTTCTACCGTTTGGAATATTTGACTTTTCTCGGTTTTTACTTTCTGAATTCGTATTTTTATTTATAACTTGTCCGCTCGAATTACCTTTATGATCTGAACCACTTGAAGTTTGTAAATCTTTATAATTATCCCATGAAGTGTTCTTATGATACTGTCTTCCTTTCCAATTACGTCCAGGATCCCATCCTTCCTGTGAATAAGAAGATCCTGTTCCATTACTTACTCTTCTCGACACGATTGAATTTCTGTCATTATCAAGTATAGGTTTTTGATCCTGATATGTATTATTTTGGTAATTACCATTCTTAGGCCTGTGATCATTATTATATTCTCCTCGATGATGGTGATGATCATCCCTCTCTGCTCGATGATATTCTCCTCGATGGTGGTGATGATCATCCCTCTCTGATGAATGATGATTATTAAACTCTCCATTGGAAGAATATTTATCACCGAAGAAACTTATTTCTTGTTGAAAATGATTATTAAATTTTTTGGATTTGAATCTTTCGCCGTTGTTATTGTAACCATTATTTCCAAATCGACCTCTTGTATCATAATTACAGTCATCTCTTTTTACGATCGAGTGATTACAACTTTGTATTTGTTGACTAGGCTCTAAAAGTTTATTTGAACCTTGCTTTTGCAAAGGATGCGTACATCCGTTAGGTCTTTGGAATGGCACTTCACTTGCCGATAACATCCATGTACATTTAGGTCTCGCTCCGTCAATTAGATAATTTCGACAAACGAACTTCAACTCTTCTCGATTTAAATCCTGAGAGTCAACATATCGCATCGTTGCAGGAAGTTTACAAAAACATTTTGGAGGAGGTGGATGGCTTAACTGATAAGTATTTTTTAAATTAAAGAAAGCACAAAAGGTGAAATTAAAAAATGGGCAAATAGCCAATTCTGGATGCTCTGCATCTAAACTTTCACTATCAAAAAAACTATCCCAAGTATCTTTGTGAATATGATATCCGCAAATTTTATCTTTTTGCCTGCTTGATGATAAGGAAGGAACTATGTTTGTATCTGACTGCATTCACAGATTTGAGAAATGTTAAAAGAATTAATAAATTGTATGATTATTAATAGTATAGATACTTTTTAATCTTACTTGGTCGCTTTCAGGACTGTCTCGCCCATTCAAAAGCTGATCTTCAACCCATGGATTATTGTGTAAATTATGACATTCATATAACAAGCCAAATTCTTCGGAATAAACTGGCGATGCTGGGAGGCCACAAAAACAATTTGGACAATTTGGACTAAACTGCATTGCTCCTACTTTTTTGAAGTAATGAATTTTGAATTAACAAAAGCAGAAGGCTTTTATTTTGACGAAGACAAACAAATAGATAAAAACCGGTCAAATATCCGGTTGCAAAAAAAAATTTACCGGATTTTCTAAAAAAAAAAAATCTCGTCGATAAATAATCTAATCTTATAGAAACCTATTTGGTAGTTATGAGTTGTTTTATTTCATGTAATTTTCGAGATATGGAATAAAATCGTTTGTGAATTTAACTTTTAACTTCTGACCAAATGGTATTTATTTATTTATTTATTTGTCAATGCATGTATAAAAAATATATATTTCCCATTTCATCAAATTATTCATAATCATCTTTTTACATATGTTTGCTTTACGATCACGTGATTAGTCAATTATCATACAATCATGAACACGCTAACCTCTTTCAACCCTTTTTCACATTGTGACGTGATGAATTATTCTCAAACTTTATATTTAAAAGCGTGCTTTCTAAAACTAGTAGTAAATAAGGCATGATCTTCCTAATTTTTATTAGTTATATTAATGCATTTGATACCTTCTAATTAATCCTAATTAGTATATTATTAATTAAATATATTAAACTTAAATTTAAAATTTCTAAATAGAATTAAAAATTTACTTTATTCAAAAAAAGGTAAATTATATTAAAACTTAATCAAAATTTTAGTAAAAAAATTAGCAAAATTAAAAATTTAATATTAAAAAAAGAATAAAAGTAATAGATTTTTTATCACAAAATGTTTTGAATTTTATTTGTTATTTTTTTGAATTTAATAAAAATTCAAGTTCAAATTGCATTTGCTTATTATCTTATATTTCAAAAGTTTTACTTATAATTTTAAATAAATATAGATTTTTACAATAGTGATTAAAAAGAATTACATCATCTAAATACAATTTTATATAGATAAAAATAGGAGTTCTAGGACAAAATTTCATAATAGCTGTATAAATAGTAAGCCTCTGCCTAAGTGCAAAATGGTATACGAATTTTTATAAAATCTATATTGTATTCTAAATTACCTTACAAGACTAGAAAACATATTAAAAATCTATAATAAATTCATGTTTTAAAATGAGCTGGGTGTAAATCCTGTTAACTTATTTTCTTACCCATATTTTTTAGCTTTCGAAATAAAGGAGTATACCATTTTTGTTAACATTCTGGCCTATTTTTAATCACAAATTATATAACAAAAAATATATGCTATTCTAATTGCCCTAGAAATGAGTATAGAATACCAAGGACTGAAGTGTTTAAGTGTGCTCTATATGAGTTTTTGCAAGTTCAATAAACATATCTAAGTTTCATGTTATCATAGAATTAATTTTAAAGCTGATTCATTATCAAATAGCAAAGGTCAAAAGTCTAACCAAAAAAATTTGCCTAGTCAAGTCTATCCAAAAAAAATCTAACCAAAAGTTATTATCTATTCTAAGTTTTTTAAGGCCTTATCACATAATCTGTTATAGTATTAGATCACATAATAACCTTTAATATGTAGTAGACATCAGAAGATGAGCCAGTAGGCTTATCACATATACTACATGATAGGGTTTCTCAAAATCAAATTGAATCAAATATTTAAGCAATTTGAATCTGATTTGATTTTTTCAAATCGAATTGAATCGAATTGAATTAAACTCAAATATTTGATTGAATTAATTTGAATCGATTTGAATTTGATCGAATTAAATCAAATTGATATAATATTTGTTAAATCAAATCAAATCAAATCAAATCAAATATAAATTTTTTTTAATTTTTACAATAATATATTAAAATAAAGTTATTTTAAAGTTTTAATTAAGAAAATTATTAGTAATTGCACTAAAAAATTTCAAAAATAGCTTTTACAAAGTAAGTTTAGTAACAGGTGAATTTTTACTATTAAACTTAATAAAATAACTCTGTAATTTCGGTTTTACTAAGAAAACTTAATAATAACCATCATCATAGCTTCAGTTTTACTAAGAAACTTAGTAATAATTGCCATCTCGGTTTCATAATAATTTTATTAGTAAAAAAATATTTCCGAAGCTGCGAACATATGGAAGTATTTTTTACTATGTTTTTCTTAGTAAGAAAGGCATTTCTGAAGCTGTGGAGGCGTTTTTACTATGGTTTTCTTAGTAAGAAATTTCCGAAGCTGCGGAAGCGTTTTTTACTATGATTTTCTTAGTAAAAAAAGTATTTTCGAAGTTGCGAAGGCATTTTTTACTATGGTTTTCTTAGTAAAAAGGCATTTCCAAAGCTGCGGAGGCATTTTTTACTATAGTTTTCTTAGTAAAAAATGCATTTCATCACGGAGGCACTTTTTGCTATAGTTTTCTTAGTAAAAAGGCATTTCCGAAGCCAGGAAGGCACTTTTTACTATGGTTTCTTAGTAAGAACCACTCCTGAAGCTTTGGAGATGGCTTTACTATTGATTTAAATCAAATCAAATATTTGAATACTTGATTTGAATTTGATTGAATCAAATCAAATATTCAAATATCAAATCGAATTATGAAATCCTACTACATGATACACGTATCTTAGTTTTCCAATGCTCATGATACTCTTTTTCACACATGCAGGATTTATCACAAGTTTTATCAGTATTATGCAAATATAAACAGAAATATTCTTTGATCATTTTGATATATAGGGAAATAATTAATTAAAGAGAAAATTTTATAAAAATATTATACAAAAGTTTTCTTTTACAATGAGTACACAAATTCAATTAACTAATACTAAGCCAACTTCTCAAGATATCGAAAAGGTATTAATAAATGTCATCAAAGCAGGACTCTACTATATAAAACCAAAAGATGGAAAATTCATGTTAAGTTATAAAAATTGGGTTAAAAAATTGCGTCAGGCAGAAGATTCTGAAGAACGTGTATTAAAATTAGCCCAAAATATCTTTTTCAATAAAGACAAGTATAATCAAATAAAAATTGACTATAAGGAATATTACGGGTGAGATCCCAGAATTCTTAATGCAAATATAGATCTATACAAATTATATTATGAATTAGCTAAGGATAATTTTGTTAAGGAAGAACAAATAGATGAAGAAGCAGAAGACTATTTTAATTTGTAAGCACCCACTGGGAAGGCAATTCTGTATCATTGTATTATAAGGAATAATCATCAATTCTTCTCAAATAAAAGATCTTTCAGGACATTTGAGAATAAAATCATCATTATCAATTAACTTAACGGGGACTTCTTTCAGCTGATATAAGATCAGATGATTTTTTGTACCATAGATTGACAGATATAATAAATATGAGGTGACCAATTCAAATCATAAGCATGACGTTTTTCACCCTTCAAATCACTAGGATATAGCAAATATCAAACAAGAATATCACCAGAAAGCTTCTCTTTATTAAAGCCTATAGAATCATTCTGAGGATAAGAAGGTTTAGCCAAGACCTCTTCTTTCTCTATTGCATTAACAGGAGAAATACCAAGCTGACATGTAATAGAATTATTAATATATTCAACAATTATAAGCAAATTCTTTACCTAAACTCAGGATATCTTATTTAAGTGTAAAGTCAAAAGATCAGATGCATCCTAAGAAGAAAATAATTTCTCAATCAAAGTTTCAGTTAAATCTTTCAACAATACCCATAGTAGGTTTAGATTTAGCTTTCTGAATTTTTATACTATATTCTCTCATTAATTTCTCATATTCGCCTTTAAACTCTGGTTTCCTATCTGTTAAAAATGTTTCTGGCCAGATCAGAAGATACTTAGGGTTATCATAGATTTTTTCAAGAGCTTTAGCAATAGTAGCTGAAATTAAGATTCCCTGCTTATCTTTGATACTATATGCATCAATAGGGATAGATACTCTATATCTTGAAGCTATATCTATTACAGTAAAACAAAAAAGATAGGTAACCCGACCTACTTTGTCATAAGTCATGTAGAGAATATCTGCCTAGTGAACTTTATTAGAAGTAATAATAAAATAAAAACTTGCTCAAGGAATATATCTAGGATGAGGCTTATATATCTGATATACAGCCTGTCTTTTGAGTCAATCATACATATCATTTAAGATAAAATCGAATCCAGCTTTTTGAGAAGCTTTATGCAATTTTTTAATATTTTTTTGATACCTGATGTGCATTTAGAAGATTGGAAGCACCTTTAGAAGCATCTTTGGAAGGTTTGAAAGTACAATTAATTAATAAAATTATTTGGATTGGAAGTTTCTAATCAAATTTTTTACCATTGGAAGCATAAACACACATCACTGCAATAGACTGATAGTAAATTTTTCGCAAAGCAATAAATACGTCAAGTTTTTGAGCTTCACTTGAATCTATTTGTATAATAAGAATCAATACCACAGAGCCAGTTTATATCGAAATTTTAGATACTAATAAAGAGTTACGTAAAGAATTAAAAGATGAAATAACCGAAAACAAACTTAAGGATAAAAAACTCAAAGCATTTAATAGAGAGCTAGAAACCTGTTATAGGACATTATCTCACCAAGATTCAGCAATATTAGCTCATGAAGATGAAATAGCATCTCTTAAGACTGAGATCAAATCACTTAAACAACGTCTTCAAAAAGCATTGTAGGATTTAAGGCATAAAGGTAATGCTAGTACTGCACAAAATATTCATATTTTGAGGCTAAAAAATAAGATTGAGCAACTTAAGATCCATATTTATGAGATAACGAGTCTAAGTCAGAAAAAAGTTTCAAATAATAAAGAAATATTAGATATGAAGCATACAATACAAGCTATTTTAGATAGGCGATTTGAGGCTTCAGCTTCTTTAACAAGAATTCAGATATATTTAGATAATACAGGGGTTATACTTCCAGATGATATAAGAGGGCAATTTGATAGAGTTGGTACATGTATGATAACCAAATATTAACACAAGCTCTGAATAATGAAACAGATGAATAATGGGTATGGTGGCTTAAGACTCAGAGAGCAGAAAGGCGTAACCATATATTATTACAAGAAAAGGTAGTCCTTCTGTTAATAAAACGAAGACACAAAGCTGATGCTGACTTAGCAGAATTTAACCGAGCCTGGGTATTTAATCAGTATCAAAAATGGAAGGCTATGAAGGCTATGGAATTAAATTCGAGGCAAAATATTTTGAATTTACAAAATAATCTTCCAAACATGGCGACTATGGTACATGTAAACAAACTTTTGACCCCAGCTTATTCAACCATTCCATTTTATGATGGTCAAGAAGAACCATATTCATATTATGTTAAACTTAGAAATATTAACGAATTAGCCTGATCATTGACTGTTGCAGGTTTTAATGCCCTTGCAGTATCTAATAAAATGAGAGAAAAGATGACAGGTAGATTCCATCCAATTCCTGTTAACAATCCATATAATGGTAATAATCCAATCAATAATGAGCCAGAGTTCCTAAATTGATTACAAGGCAAATATCGGGAAGTAATGGTTGGAACTAATCAAGATGCACTAAGATCACTTATGAATGAAAAATTTTCCATAATGGATACAGCAGATACTTATGAGAAAAGAATCACGACATATGCGTAGAGTATTCCTTATGCAGATATATTGCCTTATCTTTATAGACATATGTCACAATATATGGAAATGAGACTTAGACAAGCTAATCCAGTTAATTTAGATGCTTTTTTCACAAATCTACGACAAATTTGGTTAGAATGTAGAGGACGAATTGCAGAGCAAGCACCTCCCCCTTCTTAGGCTTTAACTACTCAATCACAAAAAGATAATTTTATCAGGAATAGCTACAGATAATGCAACTTTAGAAAAATTTAGAATATCTCAAATGTGTGTCAGGTTATGCCGAAAAAAATACCTTTTGGAAATGATCGACATGATGATCGGCACTTGCGCCACAGACAATTTTCTATGAATAGTTTTCTTTCAAAACAAACCTTAATAAACATTATATTTAGACTTAAATATTATATAAGTAGGTGTATTTTTGCACGTACTGCTAGTTTACTTAAGGCGGCGGGTTGGGTTTTTGCAGTAAAATTTGACTTAGACGCTTTTTTTTGAAAATTGCGTCACATACTTTAAGCCATATAATCAGCATAACCTGTCACACATTTGAGCTGTGCAAAAAATTATCTATGATGATCTTAAAAAGAGATTTGGAGGCATGACAGCTTATGTAAGAAAGAGTCCCTTTTTTGAATCACAAGTTAGGAATACAAATGCTATAAAGAAAGCTGTTAGAAAGATAGTACAAAAAGCATCAGTTAAACGAATTGTTCGTCTTTGCTCAGTCTGTAGAAAGGCTGGCCATACAAAAATTAATTGTTCTGGAGTTAAGCAGACTAAAAAGGTTAATTATGTATACCAAAACTCTGAAGAACCTGAAATAGAATACATACTTAAGAAAGAAGTTGAGGAGAGTGATGAATGCGGAACTGCTCTAAACACCATTAGCTGAAACTGCTATGCTATAAAAAAAAAGTGGTGCAAAGTGGAATCCCCTACTTCCAAGTCTCAAAAAAAACAGAACCCTCAGCATCTATAACCATGATTATAGATTATGTTTTTCTAATAGCCTTAAAATCTATATTATCATCAGTTG
>CAMKVN010000935.1:0-22259 GCA_946474995.1 Funneliformis geosporum
AACATAAGCTAAAATTAGTTGCAACATATGTTACAACATTATAAGTTGCAATATATATAGGTTAAAACTAATTGCAATGTAAGTTGAAACATTAAAAGTTGCAACATATTAATTACAGTTCCTATCTTTAATTCACACAGATTATCATTTGTGAATCGTTTCTTTACTTTTTTAGCAACTTATTTAAAATGATAAGATAATTGTATTATGTATTTATATTGAATAAGAAATCAATTTAAAATGAAAAATATGTCATTTGAACTTTTACTTTTTCATTTTGATAATGTTCATCTTTATAATAAAAACAACTATTAAAATTTTAATATGATTAATGAAAGCATAACATGAATTTATATATTAATCCAAATTGATTTAAAAGAAACTATACATTTAATTATTTCTGTTAACTTATATAAATCTACAGAAATATTATTAACAATTACAATTATTTCTTAAATGTTATATTAGTAATATTTTATTTAAAAAATGTAAATTTTAAGCAATTTCTTTATTAATATTAATAAATTCTAAAATAATAAATTTATATAATTAATTATTATAATAAAAGATCAAGAAATTTTGCAAAATTAACTTTTATTATTATTTAAAATATAATATTCTAAATTTTTAGAAATAAAGTAATTTTATCTAAAAATTGAGTATTATTAAAAAATGAATATTATTATCAAAAAATTTAATATTTACTTTTAAAAAAATTATAGCAGATGAATTAGAAAATTAATATTTTTATAAAATAAATAAAGAATAATCTGCTATAGATTTATTATAAATAAATTTATTTATTATTTAATTTTATAAAATTCATATTAACTATTATTATATAAGAGGATGCTTATTTTTAAAGGTTTTTACTTTTGGTTTTACAAATACTATAACAAAAATAGCAAAAGTATTTATTTTCAAAAAATGTTTAATTTTAATATTTTATGATATTGTTTAAATTAAAATATAAATAAAAACATTAATTATTATATTAAATCAATAGAAGAAATGTAAGTAAATTTTAAAAAATTCTATTCTAATAATCTGATTAATAAAAAATACCAAAATGAATATTTTCTAAGTTTATTAATAATAAAACCATTATTTTATTCTGAGTTATCATTTTATTTATTAATAATAAAACCATTTATTTTATTTTAATTGTTATTTTCTAAGTTTATTTATAATAAACCATTTATTTTAATCTGATCAAATGGATTTGTCTAATTTCTGATTTATGCAAATTGGTTATAAATATAATGGCTGATTTTTGCCAATTTTTGAATTTAAATTTAAATTGTTTTATGAATGGCAAATGGTGATTTTTTTGATTTTGACAAGTGTATATTTATGAAATTCTTGATGAACAAATAATTTTAGAACTTGTAGATATTTTTAAATCAAATAGAGATGGTATTAACAATTTTAGATGATATAGATAATAGTCAGAGGTTTTAATTAATAGTACTAAAGTAGTATTAAAAAGTTTAGAAAATATTCATATATTTTTAACTCAACAAGAGGATGTAAATAAACATATAAAATCAATAGCAACAAACTATTTTCGATCAATATCTTAATTAGTTTATACAAATAAAAAATTTATGTTTTAATTGTTTTAATTAATTTTTATTTATTTTTATTAATATTTGTATTATATAAATCTTTGAAAAATATTTTTCTATAAATGCACACCCTTTATAAATGCACGCTTATGTTCAGTCCCAAGAGGGGATGCATTTATAAAGAGTTGAATTTTGAAGTTAACAAATATCATGAAGGTTTTTTTTACAATAGACAGCTTTAACCTATGGCCAGTAATTTATAAGCCGGAAATAAAAAAATTTTGATTATACTAATCACGTTAGTCCTTAAAAAGATCCCGGAACTTTTAATGCCAGGATATAGATTTTTTTTGTCCCAAAAAATGCAATTACACGAACTCTTTCTGTGACATTTTCCAATCATTCACCGGCCATTATATCATCCACGACATAAGTTTAAATAATTATTACTAATATCTCTCAATAAAATGGGTAACACAATTTAAAAAAAATTATTTTAAAAGGGTGATTTGAAATTTTTTTTTCCACTTGTTATAAACATTTATTCAAAATGTCGTAATATTTGATTTTTAGTTAGCGCAACACGTCATTCGTTGAAAATCACTTATTATGATTAAAAGCCCGATCCTAGGTAAAGTTAGTTTTTTTTTAATCAATGCATTTAACGAAATTACGTATTTGCTAACTTACCTGATATGGAAACTGTGCTATATATCATGATCCCTACATTTTTAGTGTATTGGATTTACTTCGATCAATTTATTGTGTGAAATTTCTATGGAATAATGATGATGTGGATAAAAACGACCAAATGAGTAATTACAATGGAATGTTGTAATAATTGACGAGTATGATTTTCGGCTCACGAAGTTATAAGGGCAGATGAGTGAGATAAAATATATTTCACAAGGGATATTATTTATCAATGTAATCATGTAATCTTTAAATAATTTTATCAGACACAATTTAAATTTAATCTTTTATCAAGGCAAATTGTATTACATACGAACCTTTATTTTTTTCTTAAATGTCGTTTATTATCAAAGGCTTTTAAACAAATGAAACTATAATATAAAAAGGATATATCGAACATTCCAAACGATGAATTCGTTGACGAAAGTTCCATGGATCGATGATCTTATTAACGTCATTGCTTTTATTTTTATCACATGTTTTTCATTCGCTTTGATTGCAGATCTGTTTATATGGTTTTTTAAAAACATCTTTCCGAAATCTTGACATTATTAATGAGAAGCGGGAATATGCTGCGGTTGTTATTAAGGTTCACTTTTTTTTTTTTAAAAAAAAACGACTTAAGAATTGTATCACCAAATAAAACGAATAAAACAAAAATGAATTCACAATATAAATAAAACAATTCGCGCGATGTCATTATTTGCAAAAAATGGAAGATCTTTTTGAAGACCGTAATCATTTCCTATCGCTTCATTGAATGATTATATATATAAACCACAATAATTTTACTTTAATTAAACTGTATATATAGACAAATTAAATCACCAAAAAAAAAAATAATAATAATAATCCTATTTTAGACATAAATAAATAAGTCGACTCCTAAATTGGCTCATTGAGAATTCATAAAAAGCATAGATTTTATAACTAGTTGTGGCTTTTGATGCAATAGTGCATTTTTTATTATACAGAATAATGTTAATCAACGATAATAGTTTTTTTTCTATAAATCATTCCCAAATTATGTCGGCAAAATAAAAAAAAAAATTTTTTTTTTAAAAAAAAAAATAATAAATTTGCTTCTTTTCATTCTCATTCTTTATTATTTATTATTTGTATTATTATTATTATTATTATTATTTTTTGTAAGAATTCTCCCTCCTATAAATCATCATGACAAGCAGTACTACTGGTGTGAATTCTGTGTATATAAAGGAAAAAGAGAGTGAAATCGCAATTATTAATGAAAAGCGCCGTAAAAATTATGGAACATGTGAACATTGCAATGGTCCGAATACTGCGCATGCATGGTGTTCTCATTGTGACCCAAAATTGTTAATAGCAAAAAGATGGACGAGTGGAAATAAAGATATTGATGATTTTATCAAAGAAACTCAAAATAATGCAAAGTCATATTGGATATACCTTGAATGGATTGAATATGAAAGATTTAAATGTATAAAACAAGTTGGTGAAGGAGGTTTTGCCAAAGTATATTCGGCTACCTGGGTAGACGGAAGAAAAATCACCAAATTCAATAAAAAGTCAAGAACACCTCCCATAAATGTTGCTTTAAAACGGTTTAAAGGATCACAAAAAATTTCCGCTTCATTTTTAAACGAGGTAAATTATTTTTTTGTTTTAAAAAAAATATATATATTATTATGAAGATATAAATAAAATAAACAAACATATATATGTATATTTTTTTTTTCTCAAATAGATAAAGATTCATTACCAATTATATTTGAACGGAGGATTTTTACGATTCTTTGGCATATCAAAAGACCCCGAGACGAATGAATTTATAATGGTTTCAGAATTAGTAAATAATGGTAATTTAAGAAATTTTCTTACCAAAAATTTTAATAATATCTCATGGTCAAAGAAAATTTCATTTTTAAAATGTATGGTCCTAGATATTAATAAGTTACACGAGCTTGAATATTGTCACAAAAATCTTCACAGTGGCAATATCTTATTGGAGAAAAGCGCTTCATTTTTAACAGATTTTGGATTATCCGGACCAGCAAATAAATCTTCAAATGAAGTATATGGAGTTTTACCTTACGTTGCTCCAGAGGTATTATACGGGAATTCTTATACAACCGCAGCCGATATTTATAGTTTTGGAATTATTATGATAGAATTGTCAAGCGGGAAACCTCCCCATCATGATAAAAAACATGATAATAATCTCGCAATAGCTATTTGTAATGGACTTCGTCCAGATTTTGGAAAAGGAACTCCCGAGTTCTATAAAGACTTAGCATATAGATGTATGGATGCTAATCTAGATCAAAGACCTACCGCTAATGAATTATATGATCATTTGTGGGAATGGGAAGAATGCATAAGAGGACGAAATAATAATTCTGATGCAATAAATATTAGAAAAGCTTTTGAACAAGCAGACAAAGAAATTCCGTATATGCGTACATCTTATACGATACATCCTGATGCTGTATTTACAAGCAAACGATTATGTCGTACAAATTTGCCATAATATCATATCATATTTTTATATATTTTTTTTATTTGGGTCGACTTGGTATCTTATTTTCTCAATAAATTTTTTTTTTAATATAAATAGTTTAACTTAGTTTGGATCATCTGGATCATCTGTCTAAATATATCTAATAAAGTACGCCGAATGACAATTTTCTTGTAACCAACGATAATATTTAATATTTTCTCACATTTTTTAATTCGGTTTACAGTATGTATTACAAACATTTAATTTGTAATATACTGAAGATACCACACAATAGGTAACTTGTAACGTAATACGAAAACGACTCGGTCCTAATTTCGAATGTCGATCAACAAAAAACCGTAAAATTCTCGGTGAAAACTCGGCTTGGATTGGATCAATGCGCGGTACAAGTCTTACCCGTAAAATTGAGGAAGGCTCTTCCGAATCATTACAAAATGAAATACCGAATTAAGAATAACCGTTTAAGCTTCATTCATGCATGGAAAGTAATCTTATTGGAGCTGTTAATTCTTGTGAGAGAGAAATTGCTTTTAAATTTATTTTCCCCTTTACTCTCTTCTCTTTAAACGCCCAAAAAATTTAAAAACACGAATCAAAAGAAAATTCATTTTATGAACGTTTAGCAAATTTCAATTTTATTGGCAATGTGATGTGATCGACTCGATTAAACAAAACAATCCTGCAATCATTGAAATTACGACAATTAATCAGCATCAAACACGAGATTTTTTTGCTTTATCTTGATATACCGTTGTAAAAAATCTTATCGCCACGTGATAGATTTGACACGTTTCAATAAAATTAATGTTTTTGATTTTTTAGAAACCTTTCTCTTCCCTTCCTCTATATGCTCATTTATAATCGCTACCCGTATATATCTCTAAATTATCTTGATGATAAAATGAAATCTCATATATTTTTAACAATCATTTTATTTGCCAGATTTGTTCGCGGCTCACCTTTATCCTCCCCTCCTCCTGTAAATGATGAAGCAATAATAGATGTCAATTTAGATAATGGTTTAAGAGACCTTTATATCGTGTCTGGAGTTTCTTTACTTTTTTTACAATTAAATTGGATCGGAAGTTTATATATATTTTATCGTAAGCCTAAAGTCAAATACCGTATATTTGATTGTTTCGTTCTCGTGTAAATATTTACGTGTGCTGAAATCATTTCCAGGTACATTCATTAAATGGCGCAGTAGCACTTGTAATGCCATTCCCCTGTCACTAAGGTTTCCATTTTATATCGCTATAACCGGTAAAATTATCTCATACAATGTTAAAAAATTCCAACTTTCATACATGACTTCATCATATTAATGCGCGTAAATTTACAGACTTTGGACTTGCCGTCCCACATACAATTAATATTGTGAGTATCATGTGACTTGAACAAGAAGTAAAACCCTATTTTTTCTAAACATTCCTTTATTTTTTTATATATATAATAATAATTAGGCATACACAATGATTTATAAACGTACATTATCATCACCAACTTGTGAATTCTTTGGTGGATTAATGAATACATTTCTTTTACTTAATTTATTGATGATTGGATTTATTGCAATAACGACTTGGTTGCGAGTAGTACAAGAAATTTCATTTAATTTCGGAAAATATGATTACAAGTTATGGGCAATAATCATCGGGATAGCTTTAACGTTGGATTGTGTTTCATTTGGTGAATTCGGCGCAAGTAAATATTGGTAAATACACGTATAAATCATCATTTTTGAATTAATTATTCATTACCTTTTCTGTATTAATTATCTAATCATGAATAGGTGCGCAAATATACCAAAAAGTAAAATAATTCCGGGAATTCTCCTAACTTTTATAATATTCATATTGGCTACAATTTTGATTTTATATATACACATTCTACTAATTATTAAAAATATCGAAATCTTATCTATTAATCGTGAACAAACTGGCAGGATAAATTCAATTGAAAATCAGGTTACTTTGAAAATTTTTAGATACATATTAATGTTTTTGTTACAATATATTCCAATTTTGATTTATTGTCTTGGTACCTTATTACAGGTAAGAACCTTGTTTGTTTTAAATTTTTTTTTCTTAAAGCTAATCTTTAATGAAACTTTAGATGGATCATATTTTAATACATGCGATATCATCAACAGGTACGTACGCGTTTAAATTTTTAAATTTGAATTATTATGTGACTGATCGACATTTATTTTCTAATTAGCAATAAATTTCGGAGCAATAGGAAATGTCATTCAATACATTAAAATTGAAGGATGGTCATTTACGTCAATGTCAAGTTTAAAATCTATTATCACAATGACTACATCATTATTGTCTAAACAAAATACTCCTATTTTTCAAGCAAAGAAGAACAATAATTCAAAAAAAGTTGATTTTAAAGACGATAATATAGAATTGCATGATATTGTTGATTCTTTTAATATAAATATTGCTAGTAGTGATGATGATTAAAAATAACATGAAAATTTTCTAATATGAAATGAATTAAAAATGAAATGAATTAAATTTTTTTTTTTTTTTTTAGAAAAATTAGAAGAAATTAAGGCCTATGAAAAATTTATACTAATGTTCAAATATCTTTATATTTCTTTGTTGTCTCATTCGATTATTACTTTATTATAAATGTATATAGGAAGTTTGACTAATCATACTTAAGATTTTCCAGTTCATCTATACTTATGTCTAATTCTAATTGTCTTGTCTCATATTCTAAAGGGGATAAAATTTTAAGTTAAAAATATAATCCTAAATTTAATTTAGTTTTTTTTTGCTTATAATATTATCATTTACCTTCATCCTCTTCTTTAATATCCTCTTCCTTAATATTAACTATGAAAAATAACATACATATCAATAATTTAGATCATGATAAAGATAACTTCCCCCTTTCTTACCGTCAATGATTTTATGATTGTTTGTTGAAAAGTTTTTCCGTAAAGTAGGAAAATTCAAAAATCTACTGGTATAAATAGCTTTAGGATCGTTTGTAATATTTAGAAATTTTTTCGAAGCTTTTTCAGCCTGTTCAAAAATTGCTTTATGTTCGGGAGAATAAAACCTCCATTTGATGAATAAATCACATAGTTCTTTCGTGGAAGGTCTTTTTAAAGGATCATTGTCCCAACATTTTTTCATCAGATCACTATAACATTCTGGTATGCCAGTATAAATTTCGGGTCTAACATTATCACAAATATCGAAAGCCAGGTGTAAATCATGTGGTCTATTAAAAAAAGGTTGTCGTCCCGTCGCGAGTAACCACATGATCATACCAAAACTATAAATATCGGCAGCAGGTGTGTAAGGAAACCCCCTAATAACCTCTGGCGACACATAAGGTAATATTCCATATACTCCAGTCTCATTCACTTGATTTTGATTTTGATCGATTGGCCTACATAAACCTAAATCTCCTATGTGAAATCTTCCCCAATTTCTTTTTGATTTTGAATTTTCAGAATTTTCGGATCTAACTAGTAAGTTACCGCTATGAAAATCGCAATGCATCAATCCCGCCTGATGCAGAAATGCAAGCCCCCATGATATATCCTGTAATGCCAAGAGTCTTTCATTCCATGTTATATTTGTATAATTTTTAGTTAAATATTTATGTAAATCTCCTTCTCCCGCGTATTGCATTACAATGATATAATCTTTTGTTTCTGGATTTTGAGATAATCCATAACAACGTATGATCCGATTCGTTGTATAATCTGCTCTAATAATGATCGCCGGGATTAACTAATTTTAGCAACATGATGACGAGTTGGTGATTAGCTTTAAGATGGAAACAATTAATAGAAATGATCATTTACTTACTTCCTGTAAGGATTTCATTATCAAATCCTTAGAATTATTCAAAGTTTTCAAGGCAACGATTGTTGGACCTTGCCTTATTATATATTTTCCAAGTAATCTATGATATAATTTTGTATTTCCAATAGGTCCATCCAACCAAGCAGCGGATGAAACTACACCATAACCTCCCTTAGCTATTAGTTTGATATCTTGAAATTGATTAAATGGTATCCATTCAACAAATTGGTGGGAATTATGAGAGCTTAATTGTAAATTTCGTATAAATTTATCCACAAATGAACTTTCGCTAGTCCATTTCGAAAATTCTTCACGAAAAAGTTTCGAGTTACAATTCTGACACCAATATATTCCTACCCTTTTCACGTCACAAGTTGGACATTTCGAACCTATATATCCATTATCTCTATACCTTTTATAAATGATATGTAATTTATTCAAAATTGGAATTTTACGATAAGGATTGTTTGAAGATGTACTCATTTAATAATTAATAAAGGAGAAACAAAATTTGCTGATTTAAATGCGCCTTATGCTGTATTTATAATTCGTACAACACACTCATGTGGCTATGAAAAACAGTCCGATTTATGACTTTGTCCTACATAAATATATCATATTATTTTAAATAATGATTTCGTAACTAAAAAATAGGTTTTTTTCAATTCGTTGGGTTTTTTAATCATTTTAGGTTTGTTTATCCCTTTTTATGTTTGAAAATACGCGTAGAATGAATTCAACGTTTTATGTAGTTGCGACCAATAGTGTCAATATGTGTCACATTGAGATCACTTTCAAATATTTAAAGAAATTTTTTTTTAGGTTATTACGTTATAAAATAGTAAAAAAAAAAAAAAAAGAGTACAAAATCAATCCATCATGAAAAAGTAATGACTCGTCTGATTAGTCGAAAGTCATCTAAATTTCCTTTCTAATGATAACGTCACCGATCCTACCTAAATCATTTAAATTTATTTAACCATCTCACGCCCATCTTTATTCAATTCCTTTTTCTAAATCATGAATATTCTTCGTTCTTATAAATTTATTGCAAAGAATATTCGTTCTTCGTCACTTCTGTTTGACCACTCATTGATTAATCCCCATAAATCATCGATTTTATGTTTCAGGAGGGGTAAGATAGTTTTTTAATTTATAGAAAATAATTTACTTCGCTAAAATTTTATAATTATACATACGCAGCAATGTCGTTTGTCCCAAACGTCGTTTCAACTGAATGGGTTGCACAAAATCCTGATTCCATCATATTTCTAGATGGATCTTGGCATATGCCAAATGCTAACAGAGATCCCTATAAGGAATATTTAGAAAAAAGAATTAAGGTGAAATTTATATTTTTTAAAGAAAAATTCAATTATTATTTTTATTATTGCGACCTTAATCAATCATTTTATTTTAGAATGCAAGATTTTTTGGAATTGATGAAATTAAAGATAAAAACACGGATTTACCTCATATGTTGCCGAGTCCTGCAGAATTTGCTAAAGCAGTTGGTTTGTAAAACATATATATGTATTTTTGCTAAGAATTTTATTTAAATTTATTCATGCTGTAGGTGATTTGGGAATCTCCGAAAACGATTACGTTGTAGTTTATGATTCAGTTGGATTATTTTCTTCAACTAGAGTTTACTGGACTTTCAAAGTGATATTTTCGATTTTCGTCAAAAGTTATTTTTTTCTTATTCGTTGATAATTAAATCAAATATTTTTTCTCATATAGGTCTTTGGTCATGACAAAGCATCTGTTCTTGATGGGGGATTACCTAAGTGGATAGGTGAAAAGAGAGAAATAGAAAGTGGTCCAGTTTCATTTACAGTAAGTAAAATATCATCATCTAAAAAAAAAAAATGTTTTTTGTTTTAACGTGTTATTTTTTTTTGTTTAGCCAAAAACATATAAAACTCCAACGCTTAGGAAAGAAGTTGTTAGAAATTATGAAGATATTAGAAGGAATATAAATGATGGACCTGATTCATCGAATTTCGAACAAGTTATTGATGCGAGACCTGAAGCGAGGTAGTTATTGGGTATTTTGTTTAAAAACGTTTTTTTAAAAATTAGGAAATGGTAAAAAAATTTTTTAATTAGATTTGAAGGCATAGCACCAGAGCCAAGACCAGGTATTGTGATACATATTTTGTTTGAAATAAACAAAAAAAAATCACCAGATATTTATAAATATCTTTTTCTTATAATTACAGGATTATCAAGTGGGCACATGCCGTATTCTTATTCAGTTCCATTTAACTCGATAATTGATCCAAATACAAAAACGACATTATTACAAGATGACGAGTTAAAAAGATTATTTGAAACCAGAAATATTGACTTGAATAAACCTATTGTATTAAGTTGTGGTAGTGGAGTTACTGCTACAATGTTGTATCTAGCTTTAGAAAAAATTGGCGCTAAAAAATTGGCCGTTTATGATGGTAGTTGGACTGAATATGCTAGTAAAAAAGGTTCTCCTATTGTTGGAAGAAAATAGAACTGTGAATTAGATCAATTTCTATTTAGGGAAAAGTAGTTATGTATGTAAAATCAATTTCGCTGATCATTGATGTAACGTTGAATTAAGCTTTCCCTTCCTTATTTTGCATTATCTACAAAAAAAAATTTTTTTAAAATAAAAATTCTTACCAAGATGCAGTCTCATGACCTCATATTTTTCTTTCCTGATATTTTTGATATTTAAAGATATTTTAAATTATTTAACTTTGGAAAAGCAAGTTGCTGACCATAGTTAATCCTCCCTCGTTTTTTTGAGAATATAAAATGAAGCTATCACGAAAAACCTCTATACAACAAACTTATGTAACAACAAATCCATTGACGTCATATGATGAATATGCTGACACAATTCTTCCCACAAGCGTCCAACCCAGCTCTCTTTTTTTGTATAGTCAACCGACTGGAAAAATTATGAGGTCTAGAAGAAACACTTTTACTTACGGTCAATCCGGAGAAGGAAGTTCTCAACAACTTGTACCACCCGATCTAAACATGGATAGTCAACTTGTTCCTTACAATCAAGATTGGACTGTTATATTGTAAGTTATTATCAATAAAGTTTTGACAAGTTTTATTAAATTCTTTTCTAATATCATATTATACTCTTCAGGCGTAACGAAACCGCTGGTCAGCTAGTTCTTTATAATACTACCAACCGACGCGTTTCGGTTAGAAGGTTACCACCAAACAATAACCCACTACCCCAGGTTTCGTTTCTCTTAATGATATAATTAAATTTCTTTTTTTTTTTTGTTGGAAATGTTAATTTTAATTTTAAAAATAATAAAGGCATTAACTACACCAAACACGTGCACATTTTGCGGAAGGCCATATGAAGCAAATCATCATATGCCTGGTGTTGGGGTATGTTTCGATATTCCTTTTTTTTTTTTTGGTTATTTGGTTTTTTTTTTTAATTATTTTTAACAATATATTAAAGTCATCAAGTACAGATTTTATACATAGAAATTATTTTCGTTTACTAGAAAATTCTGAAAGGTTGGTACCAAAGTTTAAATTAAATTTATTAATTTCTTTGAGCTCGAATTTATGATTCTCATTATTTGTTTAAGTCATCAACCCGAACCATTACCATTTGGAGAGCCACATCTATTTACAGAACCTTCAACAGAATTTACATTCACAAGCTCAGGTGAAGAAGAAATACATGCTACTCTTTCACAAAATTCTTTTAATCAAGGATATTACGAGAGATTTTTTATTGAAGAAAAAAAATTGGGAAGAGGATTTCGTGGTTCTGTCTATCTTTGTAAGGTAAATTTATATCTGGATGGATTTTTTTTTTTTTTTGAAAAATTTTCATTTAAAAACTCATTATCGAAAAAATAATTTATAGCATATTCTGGATAATGTACATTTGGGAGAGTATGCTGTCAAGAAAGTTGCTGTTGGTGATGATCATGCGTGGTTGGTTAGGATGCTAAGAGAAGTTCATTTGTTGGAAAAATTACATCATCCAAACATTGTGGACTATAAGCATGCTTGGCTAGAAAATCATCAATTAACAAATTTTGGACCACAAGTTCCGTGTTTATTTATATTAATGGAGTGTGCTAATGGTGGGAATTTAGAAGAATATATTGATGAACGTTCATCAACTTTTGCAATGCAACAAGATCCGGAAGAACCGAAATTTAGTACAAAAGATCGTATATTACGTACAAGGAGGATGAGACGTGCACCTGAACAATCATCAACGATAAATGCTCGTGTACAATCAAAACGGTCTTTAAATTTACAAGAGATTTGGTTATTTTTCATAGATATTTGTGAAGGGTTGGGTCATTTACATAGGCATGGTATTGTGCATAGGGACTTGAAACCTTCGAATTTACTATTGCATTATGACGGAGAGAGAACTGGCATGTTAGTATTTTAATATGCTTATACAATAAAGAGATATATATTATATTTCAATATTTTTATTTATTGAAATCAATTTGTGAATTAATTATCAGACCAAGAGTTTTGATATCAGATTTTGGAGAATGTGAAATATTAGATCAACTTTCAGAACGTGATCGAACTGGTGCTACTGGAACGCTCGAATTTATGGCACCGGAATTATTGACTGGTAATAATCTAATGTTTAATATATTATCTTCTTATCTAAAGAAATTTAAATAAACCCATTCATATATTTGTAGTTGATGAAGGAGGAAAATTTTATAAAGATTATTCACCAAAATCTGATATGTGGTCACTTGGAATGGTCCTTTATTATCTTTGTTATTCAAGGCTTCCTTATCATCAAGTTGATGATGTTGACCTATTGAAAGAGGAAATTTTACATTTTGAAGGGTTTGTCATCAATTTTTTTTTTCATGAGCAATTGATTATTTTTTTTTTATAATGAAATATTAGTCAAATGAAACATTAAAAAAATTTTTTTTTTTAGTGTCTCATTTCCAGAACACTTCAACTTTTCAAGTTCATCACATATAATCCCTCAACAACTCAAAAATTTGATTAAATTATTGTTGTCAAAGAATAAGAAAATTAGACCTTCTTGTGATGAAATATTGAAATCTTTTGGAGATATTCGAGCAAAGTTTGCAAACAACGTTTATAACGAAACTCCAGTTGTAAGTGTAATTATTTAAAAATTAAAATTTTTTTGGGTTTGGTAATTTCTAAATAGTTTTTTTTGAATTGCTATTATAGGAATCCTCTTTTAATTCACACATCACCTCAGATCCTATCGCACAAATAGGAGCGTCTAAACTTTTTCGTATTCCTTCAGATAATACATTATCAAGTCAAGAAGATGTAGCCGACATATCGTCAGATTTTGAGTCTCCCATTTTGTCCGACCATTCCACCACAGCCACAAAAACAACAGCTAGTAAAGTTGATCTGCATACAATTTCGACGATAGATGGTTCCTTTACTGAAACTTCTGAAACAGCAAATTTACGTAAACGTAATAAAATTGTTGAGAAAGTTCAAGTTTTGCGGGAGACCATTAACGAAGAATCTTCCAAATCTGGTATTGAAAGGAGACTTGACGTTGGACAATCATCAATGGTTAAGGTAAGAATTTGTTATTTATTTATCAATTATTTTTTTCTTGTACTCATTTATCAACAATACTCTATCTATTCGTTAATAAAAGGATGGATCAATTGATGATAACCAAACAGCCATTGTTCGTGTGACACCTTTTAGAAATTCACTTTATAAAATGATATTTTCGTATAAATGTGAAAGTGGATGGTGGAGAGTTCTTAAATTTATCATGGTCATATTGAAGGTATTGATTAAGAAAAATAATTCTTTTATTTATTTATGAAATGTTAATTTAATGAATATAAAAATATCTGAACAGATTACAACATGTCTGGGGTATTGTTCACCTTATTTACCTCCTCCTTTGGTACTGTACCCCGTTATTATTTTTGCAATAATGGACCTTTATACGTAAGTCATTATATGTTTTTTATGTTGGTTCTTGTTTTATTTATTATGACATTAACCAAAACACGTTATCGTACGATTCATAAATAGTGAACGAATCATCATTACTTTTACATTTTTGGTAATACACTGTATTTTGGTCTATTTTAATAACATATGTTAGATGGTCTTGCAGGAAACGTTAAATAATTTAATTAGTAATTTGTTTTAAAATTACCTAATATGTCACTGCATCAATGTAGTCAATTGTAAAACTTTTGTGAACAATAAAAAAATGGTATATATTTTATATATATATATATATATATATAAAAAAAAAAAACAAAGATATACAGACTTGACTTTTAGAAATACAGAAACAACAGGGGCAGCAGGTTTGATCTTATTATATCCATTAGGCAGTCGCAATTGTAATGTAACACGCTCTGATTTACTCATCATCTTACAGCAACTCTTGTAATAATAAACTCGGTATCTTTGGATGAATTTAAAAGGTTTATGTCTCGCAGCTTCCAGAAAAATGATATGCTGAAACAAAGTTACTTGGAAATTGATATTTTTTTGATCAATTCTCGTTTTTTATCGCTTTTCGCTAGATTTATTTGTGGATGACCTCGATGATAGGATGAGTGCTTATCAATTCATTATAATTTAGCCCTTTTTTATTTTTGGACACGAGAAAATGAAAAAATAACCAATAATAATTTTTATACTAGTATTATTTCGCTGTATATACTACGTCATCATGCATATAACATGTGATTTTTATGAATAAAAGTACGTGTAAACAGTTTCTGGTTTATTTATTTCTCTCTCTCTCTTGAGTGTTGATTCATTATAATAAGTTTTTTAAATATTTCACTTGAGATTTTTACTCGCATTTGCGTAGAGCAAAATTTTCAAAATCGACTCGTCATACAACGCGTCTTTTCGTGTTTTCGAAGTCAATCCTCACCATAAATATAACCCTAAAGTTATTTTTCCTATTATTGCTAATATCCAAGGAGTACGATAAAATATAAATATCTCTTTTATTGTGGAACGAGAGTGGTTCTGTTACCATGAATCTTTGAATGACAAGCAACTTGAACTATTATTTTAGGTAGGTGTTATTTGAATTGGTCACTTGTCTGTTATTAACTTTGTGGGGTCTAGGGGAGCACAGTAAAGCATTATCATGTTCTAGGTCTTGGTGGTGTTTCTTGGTGGTGTTTCTTGGTGGTGTCTCTTGGTGGGATTATCCTCTTGAGACTGTGGTACAGTAAAAGCATCGTCAGAACATTATCATTTCCTAAGTCTTGGTGGTGTCTCTTGGTGGGATTATCCTCTTGAGACTGTGTAAAGCTATGTGCCCAATTTCTCTGAAGCTCGAGAGTAAGCTTTAACAGAATAATACTGTTTGGATGGCATCTGTTTGGATGTCAGACTCTCTTTCGATCGAATCTGGTCTGACCCTCCCCACCTTCTCTTTTTTTTTCTTTTAATATTTAATTATCACAGTAATTAGCGTTGGACCAATCTATTAGAACTCATCGTATAACGAAATTGATTATTCGCAAGATATGACCGGCTATATTATTAATACACGCTCCCAACATCATATATTTATTTGTCCTTTTTATAATGAACTTTTTCAAAACTAATTAACGCACATGCATTGAATAAATATATTTGACTTGATGAAAATACAACTTCAAATAAAGTACCATCTTTTGTATCTATAAAGCAAGTTATTATAATAAATATAATGAAAATCCTTATGGTCGGAAAACAATCAAGATTGATCGTATTTTTGTAGGATCGGTCTAAATTTACAAAAAAGGCTGAGGTCACTTTTTTTTTTTACTATTTGAGCCAGACTTAAACCTAATTAAAACATAATTTTGCCTAACGTTAAACACTCAATTTGTTACACAATGTACAAATGAATTTGCATAAAAAGGTAAATTTTATTAAGTTAGAATATACAAAAACGAAAATCTTTCTTTTACCGTTACAACTTTTTAAATTTTAAGAAATATCTCACACACTCTCTCTTTCTTTTAAGAAAAATCTTTTAAAATGCCCTTTAAACTTCCCGCTGAATGCCTTAATGAGATTTTTGAATATTTAGAGGATGACAAGATTGCTTTACATTCATGTTTATTAGTCAACCGTTTTTGGTGTGAAATTTCCGTTCGAATCTTATGGAGGAATATCTGGAGTTTTAAATACACGCTTTCTATACGATATCAATTAGGTTTTGAATCCCAAATCCTTGGAACTTTGATTTCTTGCCTTCCTGATGAGTCAAAGAACCTTTTATTTAAAAGTGGGATTTTTATCGCCACGCCAACTTCAAAACCTCCATTATTCAATTATGCATCATACTGTAAAGCTCTTTCAATTCATGAAATTGATCAAATGATCCTTTGCGTTCTTGAAAATCAACAACCTATCACTTCACGTAGCATAAACTACAATAAATTTCTAGTATCACAAGAAATATTAAAAATGTTTATGAGACAAATTCCTTCCTTAAAAGAGTTGAATTATAATTCAACCGGGGATAGGGAGAATACGGGGAATATTATTTTCACTTACTTTCCTGGAGCGATAAATTGTTTAGCATACCTTCAAGTGTTAAACTGTAGTTCAAATATTTGTTCCGAATTTTATTTTCAACTGTCTCGAGTGTGTTGTAATATAAGGTCACTCGCTATAGAATTTGAAGAATTTGCGTCTCAAGGATTAAAAGATTTGATCTCCTCACAACACAATTTAAAATGTTTAACATTAATGTTATATGATTACAGTGTGAATTGGACGGAACTTATACCATCTTTAACAAAACATTCGAACACCTTAACAAAGTTAAAACTCAGCGGCTATGGACCTTTATCGTTTATCTCTATCTTCTCAAATTTACAAGAACTCACATTAACATTTAATTACGAAGAATATTTTGAAGATTTTAAAGAGTTACAATACGCTTCCTTCCCTCAATTACGAATCTTAAAATTTTTATATAAATACCCGAAACGGGAATATTTGGCTAAATTTTTAGAGATCAATGGTAAAAGTTTAAGAGGTTTTTGTGCTGTAGGTTTCGATAATTCGTTAAACTTGACATTGGCTAGATTTTGTCCAAACCTTCGATCACTCTATATCACGATCATGAAGAATGAAATCGAAAGGTTAAAAGGAATCTTGAACGGTTGTCAACAATTGGAGAGTATAAAAGTTTGGTGCGGTAATGAATATTTAAAAGAGAGGGATTTTTTGGAAACCTTGGCAACATTTTCACCAAAGAACCTTTATAAATTAAAACTATATAACGTATCAAACTCTGTGTTAACCCCAGAAGATTTGGAGAAATTCTTTACGAGTTGGATGAATCGTAAACCTCAAAGATCACTTTACTTTGTCATCATTAAAGGGTTTGGTATAAGTAGTCTGGAGGTTAAAAAAGGAAATATGGAAATAATCGATAAGTATAAAAAATTGGATGTCATTAAAAAATTCGAAACTATAAAGTACTTTGACGACTTTGCTGTTCTTTAATGGGGGAAAAAAATTTATAAAAATATATATAGTCATCATACATGTAAATAACAATTATTTAATTTAGATTTTGATCTTAATGATTTTAGCATTTACTCGAAATACGTCATACTGAAGTCTTATAAACAAACACAATTCCTTTGTGTGATTATCTTGTATCATTAAAATATCAATTAACTTATTATTAGCTAAATTACTTCAATAGATATTATTATATTAATATTTACTATCTATTATATTTAAAAATATAAATATAAATATGTTATAAACAATTATTATAAAATAATGTCAAATATTTATTATAAAACTTATAATTTAGT
Organism: Funneliformis geosporum; assembly: GCA_946474995.1. NCBI lineage: Eukaryota > Fungi > Glomeromycota > Glomeromycetes > Glomerales > Glomeraceae > Funneliformis > Funneliformis geosporum. The sequence goes on from CAMKVN010000935.1 coordinate 18,434, forward strand.
AGATTAAAAATATTTAACTTATCAAGTTTAACAACTCAAATGATCCTTAAATTAAAAGGATTTGAGGTAATAAAAAATGAAATTCTTATGGTATTTAATCATTATATTATTTAATAACTAATATATTTTTTTAAATCTTTTTTAATAATATTCTTTTAAATTTGCAAATTTGATATGAAAAAAGGAAGGGGGAAAGGGGAGAAGGGAAAAAGGTAAAAAAAAAAAGAAAAAAAAATTTTTTTTGAAAGTTTATGTTTTATATTGTAGATAGTAGTATTAAAATTTTTTAATTTGCAATATTATTAGTATCTTAATAACTTAATTTTATATATAAATAATAAATTTTTAGATTAAAAATAATAAAACACTTGACTTAAATACAGTTAGGGATTTTACTAAAAATGGATGATATCAATCATTCCTTTTGTGATATAGAAATATCAATCAGAAAGTTCTAGACTATTCTAAAATTTGTTATATAATTTTACATATATGCTTAAACTTCTTTTTATAATAAACTTTTTTTATAATTGTATATAGGTTAAATTTATAAGATAGCTTGATAGTGTAAAGAAATGTATATCATAAAAAAAAACCTTTTGTATTTATTAAAATCATTATAAAAAGTATATGAAATAATAAAAAAGACACAAATATTTATTTTATATTTTTAATTTTACATATGCGATCTATATGCTATTCTTTATAAATACTTATCAATTGAATTAACTTCATTCTTTCGTATTTTTGGATTATCAAAACAATCATTATCATTATGTTCATTATCTGAATTAAATAAAGACCTTACCTCTTCTAATATAATTAACAATTTATTATGCTTCTTAGACTTTATCCTAAAATACTTTTTTTGAACACTTTTGCTTATTTGTTCAAGAAAAACTTTAATCTTACAAATGATTTCTGCTTTAGTCATATTTGCTTCAACTTTTTACGTGACTTCTTCTTGTTTAGTAATCAGAATTAGCCTAAAAAAAAAAATTGAACTATTATTATAAAAGACTTTAGTAATAAATTCTTTTCGAGCTTGCTTTGCTAAACTGGTAAAATTTGTCATCTGTTCACTTAATTCATATTCTTCTCCCAAGCTTTTACAAATAGTTCTTAATTGCGTAGGGTTAACAAAATTGTTTTGTTTTAAACAAATTCTAAATCTTTGACATTCTGTAATTAATTTTGATCAGATTCTTGGGCCACTTGTTTGAAAATTGTTATATTCAATTGACTTAAAAAATTGTTTCGCAACTAAATGTTTCATTAAATAATAAATAATTATAAATTTAAATTATTAAACTCAAATACAATAAATTATCTGAAGGAATTTTTTACAATTCTGTGCAGCTATTTTCCAATGACGTAACTGTGAAATTAGAGGTAGCAATATTTTTAGGATCTTATTTACTTCTTCCAAAATCACATCTAATCCTTGATGCTGATTAAAAGTCCTGATTGTGATACAACGCAATTCTTTTCTATAATATTGTGTATGATTGGATCAAGTTATATCAGTTGTACTTCATCTGTAACTTCTATTAGACGGTATATTGGATAGCGTCATGCTGATCATACTGGCGAAAAGATTCTCTTTGTGGCTCTCTTTAACAATGGATTATTTCTTCTGATAGCTGTTCTATAATTAATGATAGTCTGAAGATAATTAAATATCTATTTAATGAAATTTATTATAAATAACATAAGTCTATTAAATGCTTTAATGAAATATAAAATTATACTTGCTCAAATTTCATTTGATACAATGGATCCTTTTGTTCTTTTATCCAAACTAAGTATCCTTTCACCAATGGATTATAATGGTTCCATATGGCCACATAAGTTCCATAGCCATCACCTGATGATAAATGTTACAAACTGAATTCCAAGATTTATAATGATCATAGTATTTCTTAAAGTAGGCAAATTGATTCTCAGTTTATAGCCTTAGGATATCACAAATTGCTTAATATCAATGTTCCTTTAAATAATTAAAAAGAGTTATGTAAATATATGTTTAAATAATAAATATAATGCAAAACTTACTAATTTAATTTCACAAATACCCAAAGTATATTCATCTTTTCATGCAGTTGTTCAGGAATAAGAATTAGCCAAGGATTAAGGTTGCTGGACGAAATCAAGAGTTTAGACAGACATCTAAATGATAAAAGTAAAACTTGGTTAAATTATATTAAAACCTTATTAAAAAATCTGCGAAATTTGAAAAAAGGTAAAACTATATCAAAGCTTATAAAAATAGCGAAACTATATTAAACACTTAGTAAAAATTTAGCAAAACTAAAGGTTTTACCGTTTTGCCAAATCTAAAATAAGTTTAGACAAGCAATCTTACCAAGGATATTTATCTTTTATTTTAATAATACGATGATACAGAATCCCATCACATGTAACAGCCACCTATCTGTGAGTTCCATCTTTAATTCCTGCAATCTTCTTAATGTGAAAAAGAACTTTTTCAACATTTGCTGTTGAATTCAGATTAATATTAAGAGGATCAAAAACAAAAATTTCTGGAATATTAATTCCCTGATCTGTAGACAATTTTTAAGTAATACTAATTCTTGAAACAGTAAGAATTTTAGTTTCTCTTTCAATACAATATGGTTTATAGTTAATTGATTATTCTTGATTGCCTTTATCTAATTCAGAAACATATTATTTTGGTAATTCTGCCAATATAAAGAGATAATTTCTACACTTTTGACAAATTTGCTTTCGATTATTGATATTTCACTCTTCACAGTTAGGGCATTGTTTGTCGTAGTGATTGTTCGATCCTAAATTATCTATAAGGGAATCAATAACATTAGTTTTATACAATTTTTCTTGACACAACAACTCAAGAATTTCAATAAGATAAATGTGTAATTCGTGATTTATCACTTCTTGCATTTTCAATGGAATTTCAGAAAGATTTTCATACTGTAACCTACTAAGTGAATTAGATATCTAAGGTAAATTAGTATATTTAATACAATCCTAAAGCTCTATATTAAAGGTAATAAAACTGGTACAATATGAAATATCACTGTGTTAATTCCTCAATCAAGATATTTTCATTGTCCTCTCTGTTTGTTATCAAAAGCTATAAACAGAAGTCCTTCAGATAGAGATTCTTCTTTTTCTGATAGTTTGTTTAACCAGTTTTGAAAATGAGAATAACTTCCTGAGCATGTAATATAACCATCAATATTAATAATAGTTTTCAATTACATAATGGAATATTTAATAGCTGATGCCATCAGATTCATTTCCAATACATATTTTCCATGCCTAGACCTGTATATTAAATCAACAGCCATTACTCTTTTATAAACTTTCTCAGTATTTAAGAAATCTATATTAAGATTATTGTGGATTAATGTTTCAATAAACTTTACAATAACTTGATTGTGTTTGCTTAGCCATATCTGCAGAGTATAACTCAATAAATTTTCTAAGGAAAACCTATTACTATCTCTAATCAGAAATTTAATATCCTTATACAAAGATTCTTGTTCAATTAGTGCAATGTTAATAACTACTTGTATGTATTTATACTGATCGCAATATTGAGAATTTCATTGTTCGACGAGCTTTTCATTCTCTTCACATTATTTTTAATATAGATCTCTTATTCAAGCTAATTCTTCAATATATTCATATAATTGCTTTTTCAATTCTGATATTTCACATTCTTGATCTTCTATTTGCTATTGTAATTCCATAACATTGTGATTAAGGTTGCTGGACGAAATCAAGAGTTTAGACAGACGTCTAAATGGTAAAAGTAAAACTTGGTTAAATTATATTA
>CAMKVN010000936.1:0-22259 GCA_946474995.1 Funneliformis geosporum
GATAATGTTAGATTTATAAAGTTGTAATTTTATTTTATAAACTATTAATTCAGAGAATAAAGTATTAATTTTATTTAGAAAATCATTTTATTGTTTAAAACAATATTTCCATTTAATATATTTTACTTCTTCTTTAGTATTGTCATCCAATCCAATGATCACAGATTTGAATGAAAAGTTTCTAGTAGAAGATGCTGTCTTTTGAAGTTGAAAATTTAAAATCAAGAAACCTTTAGCACAAAAGTTATCTATAACAAACAATGTATTATCTTTATTTTTTAATTTAAGTTCAAATGGTTCATTATAAACTGAAATTCCATTTTATTTACTCTTTTTAGTTTACAAAAAACTGCTGTGATATCTAATGATACCATTTCACATATTTTTTCAGATATCAAAATTTCTTTTGCAATTTTTAGCAGCCTAATTACATCAGCAGAAAAATCATTCCATATAAGTTTATCACGTATATTTGATAAATAATTATCACATATTTCACATGCTTCATTTGAAAATCTTTCATCTATGAAGATGTTGTGCAATTAATGAATGCTGACAAATATATTTGTTTCACAAAAGTGTGCTAATTATAAGATTTTTTGTTGACCTTCATAATGTCTTATTCTTTTTGTCACATTATTTTCTTCTAGTAAACTAATAAATTATTAAAATTTATTATAATATACTATATGATTGATAATATTCATACCTTTCTTCTTTTTATGTAATTATTAGAAATATGGTTTGTATATCACTTTTTGAATAAAATACAATATTTTATGAAGGTTTTCCATCACATCCTGCTTTTCCAATTTCTTGTATCAAATTTGCTAAATTAAAAATAATAATAAATATACAACCTATTATGTAAAAATAACCAAAAGTTATATGTACTCATTAACAATAAAATAGTTATATGAAATTATTAAATATATATTTGATGCATTAATTCCTATACCAAAAATATTTGCTATCATTATTTGAATATTACCTATTTACCAATTTTTGATTAATTGTTTGCAATGTTCTTCATCTAACTTATTATGATACAGGCCAAAAAAAAATAAAAGATCTTATTCAAATTATTAAACAATTCTTGACAGTTACTTGGATCTAAGCAATAAATAACACATTTTTCAATTGTAAAATTAGCCAAAATGTTTTGAATTCTAGAATACAGATTTTGTTATAAAGTTTTTATTTCTATTTGTATTTCAATTTCTTGCTGTGTTAATGAAGAATCACGAATTATAATAAAATTGTTTGGTAAAATATTCAAGTTTTGTCATATGTCTTCAATCAGATGTTGTATATATTGCAGTTAATAATATAATGGGTGACATTGAAAAATCTTTTTTAAGGTTACTTAATTATGTTTAGGAATCCCTATAATAAAATTACATTCAACTTTTTAAATTTAATAATAATAATATCATATATTTTCCAAAAAGAACTTATCTAAAATTACTATAATTAAGTATATAATGAGCTTTATTAATAACAAATTAAATTCCTTGTATATTGTATATTTTTTGAAGCAGACAATAAAATGATCTATTTTTTTCTAATTTCTCTGGAGTTATAAATAAAATAGAAAAATTCCAAAGTTAATTCAGAAAAAAACACATTCTTAATATTCAAATGATCATCTTATAGATGTATAAAGTCCAGCTGCAAAAATTTCTATATGAACAATAAAAGCTCAATACCAAAATAATTTTGAATATTCAAAAATTCTGACTATATTGATTTATGAGAAAGAATTGCAATCCATATTAATAAAATAAATAATATCTAAATAATAATAAGACAATACCAAAATAAATGGTATTTATTAATAAGAGGGATATAACATTATAAATAAAGATACAAGAGAAGCGAGAAGAATAAAAAATGGCATATCTTCAAATAGATATGTCATTCAATTTTATGAATTGATGAGAAGTGAATTCTGGTTTTTAAGAGATAATAACCCATCTTAAATTCTTTATTTGTTTATTAAAATATATATTTATTTTATACATTTTTATTTAGACTTGATATAAAAAGCTTATTTAAGAAGAAGATATGATAGACATCATTTGAAATATCAAGAACATAGACGTTTTTGGAAATAATCAAGACATTAAATTATTTTATGTTTTTTTTATTTTATTATTTCTAATTTTATTTTTATTTTTGATAGAAAAGATATATAAAGTAATTTGTTATTTATCAATTAGGATAATATTTAATTATTATATTATAACAATAGTTTAAAAAAAGAAATCTGACAATTTAAATTAGAATGAGAAGTTAATTAATAAAAGAAAGTATTAAAAAATACTTACAATATCATCATAATTATAATAATTATAAAGAAAATAAAGAAAATTACAATGATGATGATAATAATAATAACTTTCTGCCTAAAAAAAAAGAAAAAAAATTAGTATAAATTATATAACTAACTTTCACAAAAAAATAATAAATTTAATCTTTATTATTTTTTTTTTAATTATTTTTTAGATGATGTTTCTCCTTCTTCTCCTACTTCATCATCATTACTACAAAATTTTATTTAATTTATGATGAAAATTTAGGTAATTTTATTGGTTTTTTTTAAAAAAATAATAAAAAACAAAATATTGAATTTAATTTATCATTATTTCTTTTTTTATTTTAGTTTCTAATTATTATAGAAGTTGACAACATCATCATTATCAATGTTACTACTACTCTAAAGTTACTGTAAAAAAGTTGCTGTTACTTTCATCTGTAAAACTATTACTAATAAAGTTATTACTGCTCTCAAAGTTGTTACTTTCATCAAAAAAAGTAATTTTTATATTTATTTTTAATACTACATCATGAAATAATATATATAATATAATATAATAATAATTTAGAAAAATCAAGAAATCAGAAGATTTATTGTTCTGATTTAAAAGAATCAAGTAAATATTTTATATTTTATATTTAAATTTTAATTTTAAATTGTAAAACTCTTATTTAATAAATTAATTTATATAAAATAAATAAAAAATTTTTTTAATTTTATTTTATTTTTTTTTTTTTTAATAAAAATTTTTAATTTCGAAAATTATATTTATTTAATAATTAAATGTATAAAAATATCAATTAAAATTATAAAATTACGTATATAATTTAATGTTTATATATTAAAATCTAATCAAAAATAGCATATACAATATACTGATTATGCAATATATTAATTAGATATATAAAATTCAACTAAAATAACATATACAATATACTGATTAGATGTAAAAAATCTATGTAAAATTATGTATACTTTTCTTATACAGATTATTTATAGAGTATATGTTTAAATACTTAGTTAGTATCTATGAATCTAACTTAAGATCTTATTCAGATAATAATACTTATTAGGTAAATTATTAGGTGAATTAAACAGGTTTGAAATAATGTTATGTGATTTTTAATATTGTAAATAATCATATTATGCTTTTATATCATTTCAGTTGAATTATTTATTCTATTAATATTATATTTTGAGTAAAGAATAATACAAAAAAATTTTGATTTCTCATAACTTGATAGATATAATATGCTATAATTTATTGATAATAGCCAATCTCAAAATAATTAATTAAATTATTAGCCAAAATTATAATTCAATAAATTCTATTAAAATAAAAAAAAATTTTAACTAAAATCAATAAACATTAGCTTATTAGATCGGTCTAATAAGAGAAATCAAATGGTTGTTAACTTATGAAAAATGGAGCAATATTAACCAAGATTGTTCATTTTTAACAAATTTTTTTTATATATATGAAAAATCATGTGATATGACATCATTTCGACTTTTGTGTTTTCACTTTGACTTCATATATATAATCAAGTCATATGAGAAAGAACTTTAATTTGTTATACTTTTCATTTTTACTAGAATTTTTTTCGATGTGAAACTTTCTATAATGCCGGCCAAAAATTAGAGGTGAATGATGATATGAAATAAATGAATAAATGATTATTTTAAGTAAAAAAACATTAATAATATTTTTTTATTTTATAACAGCAAAATTTACATAACTAATTTTTATTGACAATAAATCTCATTATAAATGAATCACTTGAAGAAAGTAATTTAATGAAAATAAATAAAAAAAAAAAAATATACAAAAAAAATTCTTAAAAAATAAAAAACTATCAATATGTTCAATCTATTAAAAATCCTAAACCTTAATTATATGGTCAGATAGATTATAAATATATATATATATATATTTTAAAAAAAAATCATTCAATATGTAGGTGTATTAAGAGAAAAAAAAATGGCATTAATACAAATTTTGCTCCCCGATTTCGCCAAATTCAGCTAGCAAACAATCTGTCAAAAAAGTATCCTGACCTGTAAAAGGTTTCTTTTTTTAAAAAAAAGCAAAAAGAATTAGGGTTTTACATATTATTCAATATTATAAAAGGATTGAAGGAATAAGAATAATAAATCGATTAATTTAATAATCAATAAAATGTTTCTGTTAAGACAAATTCTCCAAGAAAATATAAACGTCGTTTAATATATAATTAAATAATACTTTGGATTGGGGATGTTTATTAAAAAAAAAAAAAAAAAGGTGGGATAAATGTTGAAGTTTAAAAATATACATGCAAAAAAAATTTCGTAATCATATTGTAAATCGAAACCAACTGTTCAAATATAAATAAATATATATGTATATTCTTGTCAGCAAACAAATAAATTAAGAAAAATATCTTTTTTTTAAAAAAAAAAAAAGGGTCAGGTCGCCCGAGACTCAAATATTCAATTTGACATCACCTTACAGCCACACACTATTTATTCTTTGCCTTTCCGAAAACGGCTTTATATAACATCGAAATTATTCCAAGGGTAAACGTCGTTGCTAATGATGTGACCAAAATGATCAAACCACCCCCACTATCTACAATATCATTACGTTGTACAGCTAAAACTTGATCTTTTGGTCGAGATGTTAACATCTCTTTAGGTTTCTTGACCTTGGACTTTATGGTGGTTGTTTCTTTGGTTGGAGTTGATACGATTTCTCGTGATGACAAGGTAGCTATATTTTGAATACATGTATCAGCATTTCGTGTTGATTCACCAGGTGACGCATTTGGTGAAAACGAAATGATCTTACGTTGACTTATCTTGCCAGCCGGAGCATTCGAGATTGATTGAGTTCCTTTTTCAATATCTTGACCTTGATAGTCTTGTGAAATTGTGTTATCAACGATTACTGGTGCTGCAACAACTGTGGACATTGACGGTATCTTCATAAAAGCTGTAGCACTACTTTCTGGTTCTAAATACGCAGTATCAACCAATGATGGTTCGTCTACTTTTTCTTTTACCTTAAATGGAGGGCAGGTAATGGTTTCTTTAATAACCAGTTTATTTTTAATAATAACACCTTGATCAGATTCAACAACATTCTCCTTGAACTTAAGGACCTTATTCTTTTCTTTCTTTTCTTCCGCAACAAGGGTTGTTTTTACGGGTGGCTCCTCATCATTCTTATCTAGGAGAGTTTCCAAACTATCATTTATATTTGTAGATGATGGAATTTCATTTAACAAAGCCTCATTTGAATGTTTAATCTGCTCAGTTGTCGTTTCATCACTCCAGGTACTTGATAATTGTTCTTTATTTGCGTAAACTTCCACGATATTTGGCAATTGAATGCTTGAATCCGGAGAATCTTCAGCCCAAACAACGGAATCATTTTTACCTACAGTCCATTCAGAAGGTGGTTCAATATAATCTGGCACTGGTGGTTCTAACCATGAACTAGTAACATCATCGTCTGACAAATCATCTTTAGCCCAAGAAAAATTATTGAAAATTTCCAATTCAGATGGATCCACCACCGTTGTATCGGCTGTAACGGTATTTCCATTATCGTCATCATAATCGTCATAATCATCATTTTCATCTTCGTCTTCATTAAGAGGGTCAAGCTCAGATTCAAATGCTATTTCTGCTTCCATTTCAATTTTGGAGGAGACTCCAACGTCAGATTCTTCTTTCGATGGTTCCTCAATTTTCTCTGCAACTTTTGGAATTTGCTCACTTTTTTCAGAGGTGGCCGAATTTTTTGGATCTTCAATTTGAACGGTTCCTTGTGGCGGAATATTTGATGAAATTTCATCGTCTGCTCCCCCTTTCCTTTCTTGATCAAGAAAAATACTTTTTTTATCGATATCTTCGACGTTTTCAACGGGTTTAATTAATACCTTGATAGGTTCGGTAATAATTTGTGACGTTCCGTCAGATTCATGTGATTCTTTTGATTGAAATTCATTAGGATTTTCAATTGCGACGTTTTCTGCGGATAACTTAACATCAGGTTCAAGAATTGTTCCTTTTGTGGAATCGTTATCTATGATTGAGGCCGTTGAGGAAGGTTCTCCAATTTCGGGCGCCTGTGTGAAACTTTTTTCGGTCTGTGCCCGTTGGTCCAAGGATTCATTGAAAAATTGATCATTTTCCTCAGGGACGTTTAATTCTCCAACTTCTTCATCGTTCTGATTCATTTGTGCCCGTTGGTCCAAGGATTCATTGAAAAATTGATCATTTTCCTCAAGGACGTTTAATTCTACAACTACTTCATCGTCCTGATTCATTTCCGTTTGATCCTCAACTATTTGTGGAACGAGTTGAGGATTTTCTCCATTCTCATTATTCTCCTCCTCAACAGGTTTCTCGGTGGACTTTTCATCAGAAACGGGATCCACGCAAATTTCATGATTCTCGTTATTATGTTCATCAGAGATTTTCGGTAAAGAAGGATCCAAAACCCAACTACCATCAATAACAAATTTATAACAATACTTTTTATTTGGTAATAAATCCAAAACGACTTCGTGAACATCATTTGAATTTTTTGGCATTTCAATTGGAGTCCATGATGGTGTTGGAGGATCAAATGAACCAGCTATACAAACATGATCACCCCATTGCTGCCATTTGAACTTAGTTGGAATGAATTGAGATTTTTCATGAGAATCATCTTCGCTCGTCATTTTTTTGGATTCCTAATCGAAAAAAAATTTTTTTGATGATCGTCAAAAATAAAAAAAACAAACAAATAAATACGCTGTAACATATAATTATGCACACTAAATGAATATCAAACATCCGAAAATTCGGTAATAATAACATTAAATTTTTTGCATACCAGATGATTTGGGATGTCTTTCGTTTTGGTAGTTTGATAAGTATAGGTGTAGGCATACAATGTTCCAAAATGATATTCAAAAGCCGCGTAAAAACAATAATTTTCCTTATAGGTTTAAATAAAATATGAATGTAATCAAAAAGAATAAATAATTTGCTCAATCCAAAATTCCTATTTTTTTTTAAAAAGTTTTCTTTTTGAATAAATTTAATTATTAAAAGAAAAAATGACTATACATAGACGCCTTTTTTTATTTTTATTTTTTAAAAGAAAAATAAGAAGAGGGGAAGATTAAAAGGATGTCGAGGAGTTGATTGAAGAAAGAAATTAGTGGAGGTGCAATAGATATATATATTTGTTAATTTTTTTTTTTGGCTCATTGAATATAAAGACCATATATATATATATACAGTAAATGAACATCACTTTATCTAATTAGAATTTTTTTTTTTTTTTTTTTTGTGAACAAAGAAATGATTGAGTCTTAGCGTCAAAATACTTCAAGTATATGGTTAATCCTCCTTTTAAAGAATCTACAATAATATATTTAAATGCAAAATGATTTAAAGTAGTACACGATCATAAGACGAAAAAACAAGTTTTCCTGACAAGGGATTTTTTTTTTCATTATTATCAAGTTGGGATGATAAAATTGATAAAAGTATGATAAGGGATATTATTGGAATAAATGGCTGAAATTTTTAATCACGTTTTAATTTAGTTGGATTAGGGAAGAATTTGGTAACCATCTTTGAATGGGATTTTTTTTTAATAAGGAAATAATCACATTTAAAAGAAAATTAATTTCGAAAAGGGAAAAAGAAAATGATACAATAAAAAAAGTCTTTATCTTGAGAATTTTTTTTTTTAGTTTGAGAAATTTTCTATAATCAAAAAGGAATTTAACAATCATGGAAAACAAGAAAGGGGAATTCAAGTTTTTTATTATTTTTACCCAAGGATAAATACTCATTTTTCACACGCTCACACTCAACATAAACAGGAAAAAAATACAGAAAAACGAACTTTTCAATAATAACGTATGTTCATTACTAAATCGAGTTCGTTATTTTCGTAACAATTTTTGGTTAAGAATTATTCCGTTCTGAACAATGACCAATGATATTTAAACATATGTCTACAAACACGTTGTTTTACCCCAACCGATCATTAAAAAGTTCGTGTATCTCTCAAATCAACCACTTTTTTTTTACCACGGTTATGAAAAAACTAAAATTATAGCTTAATGAGCAACTCGTTAACTCCTATTATGATATAGTATGTCTATCAAAAACGCCAAATTTACTTTTAAATATTAATCTACAACTTACTTCTCATCTCTTTTTTTAAAAAAAAAAAAAAAAAAAAAGATGAATAGATAACTTTCTCCTACCTAGTCAGATGATCTTACGTAACAACATCATATCCTTCCCTAAAAAGCAAATTTTTTTAAATAAAATATGTTGTAAAATTTTCCGCTTTTCCTATGATTCATTCAAAAATGAACGCGCCTTTAACAAAGTACCTGCGCTTCTTATGTAAAATGTACTTGGGCGTAAACATATTTAACAACAAAAAAAAAGAAAACAATAAACAATACTGAATTATATAGATAATGCATTGTATTATAAAGAGAAAGATATTATCATGTTAAAAAGAAAATGGGAATAAAAAAAATGAAGCACGTAATAGATTACTTGATAACCTTTAGTTACCGGTCTGAACTCAAAGACGCCCCATATGTTTCCCTCCAAACATTACTTATTTTCATATGATTATTAAAAATGATTTTCTGATGTCACAAATTATATATCATGTGATTAATTGCATACCGCAGTTAATAGTCATATGAAATTACATATTACAAATCTATTATTATTAGCTCATATAAAAAGAAAAAGTAGAATTTGATAAACTATCTTATAAAATATGCATGCGTGGTAAATAATATATTAATAAAAAAAAAAGATGATAATCACTCATCCAAAATTGTCCCAAACACATAATCCCACATTTTACTTGTAATTCCGTAGCCTAACTCATAATTCTTGTAATGATGACCTAAATGATAAGTTTTCATCTCTCTCAAATGTTTACCAAAAGGTCTAGCATGATGAAGATGATAATGAGTTAAATCATAACATATATAACCAAACTTTGCACCTGCCATTAAAGCGTGAGCAATTTTAATTGGAAAAACCGAATATGCGAATTGCATAATTGGCAACGCAATCGCGAATCCAAGAACCGGAGGCATTACAAGACGAAGCCTAAAGAATAAAAATATTATATACTTAAGTGATAATGATCTTGACATTTTTTAAAAATCATATATTATTTTTCACTTCAAACTTACTTATCCATGGGCAAATAATGATGAATTCCATGTAAAGTAAAATGCAATGTAAGTGCGTAAGGATGATCGGGTAAAAATGAATCAACATGAAATAAATATCTATGAAGTCCATATTCTAATAAGGTCCAAATTCCGATACCAATGAAGAATAATATCGTAACAGGTCTTGATCCTAACTCTGATGCCATGAATATGTGATATGATATAAGTGGAATCCATACTATTGGAATCACATACCATGGAGTTTTTGTTAAAATTTCTAACCAAGGATTCGCAAATATCTTTGCCGAATACGGAAGATGACGTGGTTGATGAATTTGCTCAAGGTAAAATTCTTTGCTAAATTTACTATTCACCACTTGTTCAAACAATGGTTTATTAAGGTCAAGGAATTTCTCTTTGTGAAAATCATACGTAATATCGGTGGTCTGCGGGTGAAATCGATCAGCTGTTCTTTCGTCAAAACCTTTATCGTGGTCTGTAGTTTTATTATCCATTAAACTCAAAGTATTGCCCGTTAAAGGTCCTTCAACTATTTCCCCCATACATAAATCTGCTAAAACCTCGTATGCCACGTCGGAATGTACATGTGAAGTTGGGTCAACTAAAATTTTTGTCACGTCTTTGCCTCCCCACTCTCTAATTAGCTCTGGTCCACCCGGGTGATCCTCCGCAAATTCTGTCACATCATAAACTTTGTTATTATAAATTACCCAAAGATCTGAAATAGTATTATGTTTGGCCACCTCTTCACGAGTATATCGAAAGAGCATTCGTCCTGGCATTTTTACTGTTCTAAAGTTGTTTTTTCTAAAAGAGAATAAATAAATAATCAAATAGATATAAATTTAAGTTTTCGTAAAGAGTGTAAGATCGCGAAGAAAGAAAAATGAGGTGATATTTATTTATTTTATAATCATTGTAAATCAAAATACTAAAAATGTCGGAAAAAGTTTTTAACCACACTCCGACTTTTAAAAGTTACTTTATTTTTGTCTATCAATTATATTAATTAGGCGAATTTACCTCGAGTTCCTAGACAGTAAAAAAAAGTAATCCAAGACCGAAACACTGCACGATGTCCACCAAAAATAGTTGATTATCAATGATTATCAATGTTTCACGATATTAAAAAAATTTATTACGCGTATTTAATTAATTGCTACATTTGGGTTTTTGCTAATGATAAATTGTTTATTTTGGGAATTTTCGAGTTCCTATTTTATTAATATTTATGGAAAAAGCTACTACTTTTACTGATTCTAAACAAATTAAGTCGACTCTTTCTATAAAGTTTATAAAAAATTTATTATGATTTCTATAAGGACATTCAATTTTTATAACAAACTATTGTAAAACCTAAAATTTAAAGTTGTTTATATCTGAGTTCGTTATAGATAGAGAATTGACTGTATTATTTTGGTATTGATAGGATGATCTACTTTATTAAGTTTTAAATATTATCAAATAAGCCGATCCTTATTTGAGGATTTTATTTACCGTAGTGGATAATTTATTCAAATTTACTTTTGACAGAACTAATAGAGGTAGCACTTTCAAAATTGGGAAGTGAAAAAAAATAAAAAATAAACATTTAAAGTTTATTATCAATAACTCTAAAAATATTAATTGATTTTATTAATAATGCTGTGTTTTAAAAAAACAAGCTAAACATTTGAATAAAGCACAAAATTGTAATTTTAAAGAATTAATTCAACAAAAAAATTATAATGAATATAATTCTCAAAAAGACACTAAGATCAAACTTATAATAAAGAAACTTAATGAATTAAATGATAATAATATTAATGAAATTTTTAATAATTTAAATGAAAATAACTGCACATTCAAAAAATGTAGGTTATTAAAATTATACATTCTTTATCTGATTCACAAATAGAAAGAGCACATCACAATTAAATATTATGGTATATCCTAAAGGAAGAAATGTTAGAAAAATATTATCTCCTTATTTCCAAAAAAAAAAGTATATGATTTTATTAAAGTTGGATTTTATAAACATAAATCAAATGCAATTGTTATTTAAGAAAAGGCAAAATCTCTTAGAAAAGAAATAATCAACTCAAAAAAGTAGCTATGAATTCTAAAAAACAAATTCATTCTTTAAATATAAAAGTAGCTAAAGCTAATTCTTTTAAAGTTAAACAAATTTTAAAACACGTTCTTTTATTCAAAAAAGCAAAAAAACAATACCAAAACAATTACAAAAATTAGTTAAAAAATCATTTAAACTAAATATATTCCTTAATTTGTAAAATTAGCAACTGAAATTAGCAATATAAGTAATAATTCTATTAATTCAACTATTGAAAGTACTAAAACTATATATGAATTCTTAACTAGAGAAACATCTACTACATCTACTAAAGGATTTCTGCTAATATATTAGCAATACTAATAAAAAAATGCTACAATTTTATAATTTTATGAATATAGGATAATGGTAGATAAAAGTATTTATAAAGAAAAAAAATATTGATTATTTGCACTACACATTAAAAAATAGATTAATAATAATTATAATAATTGTTATTAAAATAGAAGATATGATTTATAATGGAAAAAATATTGTAATAGCTATTTTAAATACTAGTTATGAAAATCAATTAGATTCATTTTTAGTTTACAGATAATATAGCATATATATCAACAGAAAAAGAAGATACAATAATACATTTTAATTTAATAGCAAATGCTAATTCTTTTTGTATTTCTTATGAATTATATACTACTTAAATTGTATTAATGAATTTTGAAAATATAGCATTTGAAAATTTTGATTTACTATTAAAAAAGAACAATAATCTTATTAATTTAGCATTTTACCTTTATAATAAATATAATAAAAGTAATAAGAATAATTCTTTAAATATGAAAGCAGAATTAATACATCAACTTTATAAAAAACTTTTAGATTATAATTTAAAAAATCATCAAAAACCTATTAAATAAAAATGGTTATATGAATTAAAAATAATAAAACAATATTTTAAATAATATTTAATTCATATTCAATATATTTAATAGTTTATAAAAAACTTATATACAGTGGTAAGCAAAAAAAATGCAACCAGAATTACACATCATTATAAGCTTATATCTCGTTAACCACGAATATTAAGAATATAATTTTGCATTTATTCTAAATCTCAAAACCTAGAAAATATTCAGTAAAAATTTGAAGTGCGATTATTAAGACCAATTTTGCACAATTTAGTGATCTATATCACAATTTCTTACTTAATGAAATTTAAGTATAAAAAATTTTTTTCAGTAGGCCAGCTACTCAAACCAATGCTGGATTCTGATTCTCCTCAGTACGGTGATTCTAACAAGCTAAAATTCATCAAAATCAGATCAGTTTTTTTTTTTTTTTTTTTTTTTTTTTTTAGATACAGTAATATAATTTTATTAAATTTTAAAAAGTAAAAACTAAAATATTATCAATGTAATTCAACATAAACAAAATTATTGTCTAGAGTCATTTCAAAATCTATAAAAGACCAGGTTCCTCCAAATCAGCCAGTTGTCTTGTCGAGTTTAAAAACAAATGTATATACATAAGTTTTATCATGACTGTCTATTAAAAGAAAAAGTTTGAAAAATTTAAAAACAACTAGCTATTACCGATCCAAGAAGAGTATCCAATCTCTGCCATATATTATAGATAGTCTGATTAAATTAATCAATTGGTAAAATAGGTTGGTTAGAAAAGAAAGAGAAATTAATGTATCTATTAAATATAAATGTAGAGGATCTATCATATTTTCTTTTTTGTTTATCTGAGATGTGTAAAGATTTTCTTTTCAATCATGAATTCACATCTAGGAAGCCAAATATTATTATGAGATCGGTTATAAAGATACATGGTCAAATTTGATAGAATATTAAAAGTGTGTTTTTGTAAGTTTGTAATACATTAAATGTTATTGAAAAGGTTTGATGGAATAATGTCTTTGATAAGATCAATAAAAGTTAAGGAATCATTTCTAGAGACGATAGTCCAAAGATCATCAGTATTTAAATAGTGGATTAATGAAGTCAAAGGCATAAAATGAAGTGAGGTAAGTTAATGTAGCAGGAAATTTTTGGTACAGTCTAAGATATTAGTCATAGTTGATAAGCTGGAAGTACATAGCCAAATATGATCAAAAGTTTCATTTTCTAAAGCACAGTAACAACATTTCCATGAATTATAATAAATGTGTTTTTGTGTAGATTTTAAAAATTCTACTATAGGAAGTTGTTTAGTTAAGTATTTGATTCTTTAGCTGTGTTGTTTTGAGTTTTCAAATGAAGTTGAATTTGAGTCTAGATGTCCTTTCAAATTAGTAAAAGTACAGAGCCAGTTTATATGAAAAAATTTGTATTTAAAATTTCTTTTTAGGTAGAAAAAATCAATAAATCCTTGAGTTATTGCAATTGTTTTCATAAAAGATCAAACTGTTATTAATTATAAGATTCTGAAATTTAGGAAGATATTTGGCATGAGGGGCATCATCAAAAATTAATTCCATTGGGGTATCAAATAAAGCATCTTTGGCTAGAGTATCAACATATTCATTTCATTTAATTTCTGAGTGAGCTTTGACCTTTATGAATTTCACTTGTAAGGGTTTAATATCTATTAAAAAGAAAATATAAGACCAATAAATATAAAAGGGGATTTTAAAAAGAAGAGTAGAGTAATTTAGAATGTTGTATTTTTTGATTTTTTTATAAGTTTGAATTAAAGAGAGACTATCTGTATAAATTATAATATTAGAACATGGGAAAAACAAAAGTATGATTAATAAAATAGCCATAATTTCGGCATGAAATAAATTAGACCAAATGGGAGTAATAGCAGTTGAGAAAAAAATTCTAAATTATCATTTTTAATAAACGCTAAAGCTAAATTAAGGTTTGTTGACAAATTTTCAGAATTGAAAAGGTGAGAACCATCTGTGTAGAATTTTAAGATTTGAGAGTTGTGTAAATATAATACGTAAAGCTGTTATTGAAGATATAAAAGATATTAATAAGTGTTTTGATTAACAATCAATTTTTTAAGAAAATTTGTATTATGTGAAAAATTTTTAGAGAATTCTAAAGTCTGTTATGAGGAGATATTAATGTTATAAAATCTGTTATAAAGAAAAAAAGATTGATCAGAGAGTGTAAATAAAGATCTTTTAGTTAAATAAATATAATCTATTAATCTAGTATTGGTTCCTTTTAAACTGTTAACATCAATTATATTTAGTAAACCACAATTTACATAAAAAGTATATTTAATATCAGAAACATTAGGTAAGTTGGAGTCTAATTTATCTTTCTTTGAGTTAATATAACAGCCAGGAAATGCTATGTAAATATGTTACTTTTTTAAAGGAAAGTGGGTCTTGTAATAAATTTTATATATAAAAAAGAACAAAATGTGATTGAGTAAGAACTTTAATTGAACGCCCGTAATTATTTGTTAATAGGTGTTGTCTTAGAAAGTAGTCCAATTTATTCTTTTTTGATTTTAGTCTAGAGTGGAAACAACAAAAGTAGATAGATGTGAAACATTAGATACAAATTGTGAAAGTAATAAACTGAATTGTTAATAACTTTTTGTTGTAATCTAAGATACCAGTTTGGGATCTTTCTAATTTGTAAAAGAGATCCAAAGGATTTGTGTTTGAGATCGCTGTATAATATTAGATAAAGACCTTTACCAACTATTAATTGTTCAAAATATATAATATGGTGAAGAATTAAGGTTTTCAAATCCTGATTATTAATAAAGATAATATCAGACAAAGGAGTATGACCCTTTTTAATACGAAATATGTCATTTGTTAGTTGAGTAAAATTGATGTTGAAATGTTATAAATTAGTTAAGAGAGATTCTAAAAAACTAGAATTTTTTGGTAGAGTATTTGTTGAGTTCTAAGAGATTATTAGATTATCATACAAATAATGTTGAAATTACACCTATCGGAAATGAATTCTAAAGCTAGTGACTGAAAAGTTATCCTGATTAATCAGTTTGATGAAGTGATCATATTTTGCTTGCATTTGAACATCATAGAACTCTCTATATGTATAAGTTAAATTATGTCTAAAAATACTATTTGGTAAACATTTGTTCATTCTAAGTTTGTATTTAATAACAGTTCTAATTAGCGTATATAGTTTGCTACACTTAGCTTTGGAAAGAAAAGTTAAATGTGATCTATATTCTAGTCTTGGAATGAGAACAGCATTATTGAGATATAAAACTATTTGTCAATCATAGGTTTATATTTGATTTTGAGAACAAAGTCATCAATGATATCTTTTAGTTGATTAACAATGAATTTTTTGTTATTGTCGATACTGATCCAAACTCCTAAGTATCTAACTGATTTAGATCTAAAATAAATTAGGACTTTGATGGTTTTTCTGGTAGTAGATAAGTTAAGCGTGATGTTGTTATTTTGATTTAGAAGTGTTGAAATTACAAAAGATTTTTCTAAATTAACTTGAATGTCATTTAATTGATAAAAGGTATCAGTTATATCAATAATCTGTTCGAGGTTAAGGGTATCATTTGAAATCCAAGTAGTATAATCCATGTATGCAGTAGTAGCAATATTAATAAAGTCTGATATTAGAGTAAAAGCATTTAGGTCAGGAAACTAAGTTTGAGACATGTTATATTCTAGATTCAATTGTTAGATTTTATGTAATAATGGATCATAATAAATAATCCATAAAAGAGAAGAAATAATTTACTCTTGATCAATACCAACGAGAACATCATATTTTGGTATAATCCATGTTGTATGTATTCCTATTCAAAAAAAGATTAGTAATAACATTGATGAAATTTGTAGGAATTTTTAAACATAATAAGGCTTTTTATAACATATAAATGTTAACTCTATTATATGCTTTAGACATATCTTGAAATAAAACAAATATATTTTGAGTAAGGGTATGATTGTATAAAAGTTTGTTTCTTTGAACTTCAGATCTAGAAGATTCCAGAATATTGTTAACTATATAGAATAGATCAATTGTTGAGTTGTGAGAAAGGCCAGCAAAGTTCAATTCTTTTAAAATATTATGTTCAGTATAAATTTTAGATAGCTGATTTATTAGAAAATTGACGTAAATTTTCAGGTTGTCTCTAATAAAGTGATTGATCTGATGTTATTTAGATCATATTTCCATAGTTTGGATTTAAGAATATGATAAATATAAGCTAGTTTCCATCCAGCAGAAATGTCTTGTAAGATTGTATAAATATGAAAAATTTTGAAGAGCAATTTAAGAGCATCAATGTTGAAATATTTTATAAGTTTATAAGTAATGCCTAATGGTCTAGCAGCTATGTCATTTGAAAAAAAGTTAATTAATTGAAGCCATTCATTAAATTCAGGAAGGTCTAGTAATAAGGAATACCAATTTTCATCAATATATTTTAGTCCTTCATAGTTTTATTGCCAAAGATGCCAAAAAGGATGAAATTCTTTTTTTGAGTTTTTTGAATTAGCTATCTTTTGAAAGTGAGAACTGGTATGTGAAAGAACATTAGAGGGGTTAAGTTCCAAATATGGTTAATTTTAGTCATCTTTTATGAGTACTCTATCCAGTATAATTAACATCTTTCTTCTTTTAAAATAAGAATCGATCATAGCTGATAGATTATCAGTAAAGTTATTTACTCATTAATATATAAAAGAAGCAATACGTTGTTCATCTTTTAATTTGTCTAGAAGTTTGATCTTTGATCTATATAAAATGATGACCTCTTTAAGAGATTTCAAAAATGTAGAAAAAGATTTATTATCATAGGCTAATTGAATATTTTGAGTAGGGGTTTATTGATTAATTAGGAGGTTGGTAATAATATTATATTTGTTATGATTGATTGTATTAAAATATACATTTTGGTTGAAGTTTTTGTAACATTGATGATAAAATTTGTTGATTTTATTGAGTGATTTATAAGAAGATTGATAAATGTAAAGGAAGTCAGTAGATCTCTGATTGGTGGTGATGTGTTTAGGAAAAGTATTTTTGACTATTTGAATAATCGTACAGCTGAAGGAATCTCAAATAGAGTTAAGATTATTATGAGAAAAAGTTTGAGAATCATCATTGAAAGAGTGCAATAATGAGTTTTGGGAAATTAAATTGTCTAATTTCGATAAGAACTTATTCCATGTTTCTTTAGAAGTTTTGTCATACAGAAATTTGGTTTTAGTCAATTTTTTTTGTTTGAGCGAGACGTTAGTTTTCTGATGAAAGATATTATTTTTGTAGAAGAAAGAAACTAATGGAGTATGATCAGATTCATAATTATATGAGTAAGTATTTAAAGAGATTGAAAAGGTAAGATCATAAGTGAGTGAAGAGAAGGAGAAGAGATAGTCAAGGGAAGAGGAGAAGTTTGTGGAAAAAAAGGTTAATAGGTAGGATTGATTGAAGATTTTTAAATTGTTCATTAAGCCAAGATTTTCAAGTTGAGTAAGAATACTGGTATCTTTTTTGTCTTAATGAAGAATATTTGCATTTGATATCAATGTTAAAATCACCCATAACAATATGATGATAATTTTGATTTGGCTTCTAAAATTAGATCAAGAATTTTTTGTTGTATTTTAAGTCTATGTTGATGATCGGCAGTAGTGTGTGTATTAGAAGGAAGGTAGATTTGAATGATTCAAAGTTTTTGTTTGTTTTTCATTTGAAGATCTATGAAAATGATTCTATCAAAAAAAACCTTGATAATTAAAGATATGTTTAGAAATAGAGGAGTTGACAATAAAACCTACTCCTTGACAATTTTGTGAATGATTTTCATTTAATAAAAAATATTTAAATGGGAGATCAGGTGATTTGAATTTATTGCAAATAGAATAAGATTGTTGCATGGTCAAATAAGTTTCAGAAAGACTGAGAATGTCAAAGTTATGAAGTAAAAAAAATTGTTCAATTTGATTTCTTTTTTCGTTTGAAATACAGTTTCTAACATTGTGAGTTGCTATTTTAAAATTGTTATTCTCTTCACTTAGCCTGTGAAAGAGAGATATATTTAATTGTTATGAAGTATTCATTGGGAAGTATTAGAATGTGTTTATAAAAATTGCATCATAGCGTCTTTCCTAATTTTGAGATCATTTTTGGTATTGCTGAAGTTATTTTGTAACATTGAAATTTGTCTTTCTTGTTAGTTGATCATTTGGTCATATGATGAGGATGAAGGATGTGATAAAATAGGAGAACGATTTTAAACAGGAACAAATTCGTTTGGAGAGGAAAAATCATTTTCATTGAGAGCAAAATTGTTTGATGATATATTATTTAATGGGGTTAGACTGCTGATATGAAGTTGATTTTCAATGGTTTCGACCTGGTTGATAGTATGAATGTGTTTTGATTAATTCATCTTCCAGTAATTGGAATTTATTTTCTAAAGAGGTCAATTGTTCTATCATTGATTTAATAGCAGAGGCAACAATTAGAGGAGGGGTTTGATTTTGTTTGCCCGATTGATTCATTTGATTATTATTTCTATTTTGAATAGAATCAGAATAAGAGGGACTTTTGGATTGATTATTTGACTTGTAATTATGTGGAATGCTAGGTTTAGGTGTGAAAGGTTTAGATCTGTATTGAGCTTGTTTGAATCTATTGTAAAGAGTTTTAAATGGATTGAGACGAGGGCAATTATCACATGATTGAACCTTGTGATCTGGAGAATCACATGAATTATAATGTTAGATTACAGAAGTAACCCAAAATAAGATGCGATTTTTGAATTTTTGTTGTAAGTTAAAAGCGTTATCATAATAATCAATATCAAAATTAATGTATGCATATGATCTAAGACGATACTGTTGGTCTCTTGGAATAAAACATGACTTTGCTTTAATCTGGATTAAAAAACCAGAGAGATCTTATTGAGTGGTGTTAAAGGGAAGTCTAGTGAGTTTAAGTTCAAATTGTTGGCAAAGAGCAGTTTGAATTTTAGTGATGTCGGTAGGTTCAATTCTAACTGAAAATTCCATTAATAAGATAGACCAAGTGTTATCATAAAATTGTTGAATGAAATCAAGTGATTCATATACAATAAAAGTGATTTGTTAAGGACTTCTGTTGATCATTAAAAATCTGCAAATCCTTTCATATTTTCGAAAACGTTTCATATAATGTCTGATTTTACAAATAAGGGAATATCATCGACTTTAATGCATCTGCCTTTTTCATCATCTTTGCGTTGTTGTTTGGCATTAAGGTCAATTACCAAAAAAATTGGATTGTGTTGAGTTTCTTTGACTTTATCGGTTGCTTGTGTAAAGGAGTCTAATGTATGAAAGTAAATATAGAATTTCCTTTGTCTAGTATTGTAGTACAACCCTTGTATCCTTTAAAGTAGTTAAAAAGTTTGTTGATTGTATAATGTTTTTCTGCAATTAAGGAACCAGTGACATCCTTTGTATCTGTAGACACGTAAAAATGCGTTGGTGATGTGATGATAGTAAAAGATTCATTATTGATATCATCATTTTTATCAGCGATGTATTGTTCATAAGGTTTAAAGTCTTCATCTCAGGTTATTTTCTTTTTCCCTTAATGTCAGAAGTTTATGTATCTATATTGTCTGATATAGGAAAAGAGATAGAGTTTGAGGTGGTAGCGTACATAAAGTCGTTGGTACTTTGGTCAATTAAAATAAGAGGTTGTGGGTTGTCTATTTCCATAACGAAGTCTTTTTTATTTTCGTTTGAGGTTTTGAAGGTAATAACTGATGTATCTGAGTTGATAGTTTGATTGTTGGAAGGGATAAGAATAATATTTTCGATAATATTTCTAAATTATTTGGAGAAGGAGAAGAAAATTTTTTTCGTTTGTTTGGGGTTTCAGTATCAAAGTTGTTTGGGTTTTTCATTTGAGAGGTAACAGGTGTTTGTAGTGAAGTATTTTGAGTGTTTGAAGTAAAAAGTTTAGTAAAAGTATTTTTATTTTGTGTATTTTTGTTTGAATTTTTTGTTTGTCTAGCAGTGGTCATGTTGAAGAGAGAAAAAGTTGTTCGTTAAAATCAGATCAGTAGATCAATAAAAAATTGATTTACAAGATCGCTTCATGCTATATATAAATATTTTTTTTTATGTTTTAACAATGCAGTACTGTTAGTACATTTTATTAATTTATACAAAAATAGAATAATAGTAAAATCAAAAACTAAATTTTAAAGACAAACTATCTGCGTAACTATATTATAAGTCCATTTGAGTCAACCTAATATCACCATCCCCTCCAATTGATCCATTACACTCATGCATAATGACTACCATCTTCAACAAGAGATGGAAATAACCAAGATCAATATTACTTCATTATCTCTTTTCTAAAGTAAATTCCTGAAAAACAAAAATAAAAATGTAACCCTTCAAATAATGGCTCATATATTACTAAAGAATTAACTATGAAATCCGACTATTTACGCTAAATAATTTACAAAAAGAAGCAACATAAATGAGACTCTACTAAGTTTTTAGCTAAGTTGTCCAGTCAATTTCAGATTATAGTAACAGGTACGCCTATTTCACTAAGTTTCAAAAAGGCTCTTCAGACTATCACTTACAATGCTAATATATCTGTCAATTCAGATTACAGCTGACCCCTGACACAGGATGAGGCTAAATCACACAGTCAATCAAGTCTATAAAATACTGTGTAGGATTCTGTAGTCTTTGATGTCAGAGATCTGCAAAAAAAGAGTGTTACCGTTTATAAAGGAATGTGAATTTGTGTATCCAAAGTATATTGATCGTAATCGTCAGTTGGGATATCTCTTGATGTCCACTTTTGTAAGCAATTAATTTTGAAAAAGAAAAAATAAGAAAAAATATACCAAGAAGAGGTGAAGAAAACATATTTTAACAAAAAACAACATGGTTTAGACTTCAACAGCAATTTTTATATATAGGGGTTAGGAAAATAAAGAGAGAAAAATTTTTGAAAAAAGGAGTTTTTTGTTTTGTTCGTAAGCTAAGCCACAGTCACCTTTGAACAGGCACTTTTTTGAAGTAAAAATTCTTGGATAAAATCCAATGAGGAAGAGAAAGTTCCTATATATAAATATATATATTTTTTTTTAATACTTTTACTAGGCACGTACTAGTGGTAAATATTTGGATGCATACCTTTCAACAGAATGATATGTCTTACAACACGTCAGTTTACTATAAACCCCCTTTGCTATATTTCAAACCAGTTTGAGTTAGCATTAAACCTAGGTGAATGAGTGTCAATATCCAAATAGACTGCCAAACCAATTAACCTGCAGAGTAGAGAGATATGGTACCCAACCATCATTCACATTCATCACAACTACTATAAAGAGGGTCAAGAACAACTTAAGATGATAGCCTACACCATAGTTGCCTCACCATACATCAAAATCACCCCAAGAATCGAACTTAGGCCTCTAAACCTTAGTTGTAATATAGACACCACGATGATTGAAGACAGTGCAATATCAACCACCTATAACCTATGACTTTTGTTCAATCCAAGTTATACAGTGTCTACTATACATGAAGTCGAAATGGATCATTTCGGATATCCGAAATAGTCGAAATGGTCGAAATCATTTTGACCATTGAAGGCTAAAGTCGCGAAATAGTCGAAATGACGTTATATCACATGATTTTTCATATTGAGAAAAA
>CAMKVN010000937.1:0-22258 GCA_946474995.1 Funneliformis geosporum
GAGCTTGTTGAGGAACAAGTTGCCAATCTTAAGATTAAATATGTTAACGAAAAATATAAAGTTAAAATTTCAGATGAAATGGAATACGCAATCCTTCGAGCGGTAGATTTTGAACAAACCGCAGGAAAAGATTTGATACCAGCAGAAGCTTTTGCATTAGCTTTAAAACGATATATGTTACGATTTTTAACTGTAGAAAATCATAAAGAAACGGATCCATTATATCTTTATTTAACAGATGATACATTGAATTTCTGGCCGTCAACAATCTCGGAAGATCTTATCGAAGAATTATTCCCACAAGATTTAATGGTGGCTCACACATATTTTGCTTATGAATTTGCAACGAAAAGGATCGAGGTAAGAATATTAATTAAGTATATTATTAATTTTATAAATTGGTCATTAAAATTTTTATCATTATCATTTAGTCGAGAAAACAAGAGTTGAGAAAACAAGCGCAGAGAAGACAATCGAGAAGTCAAGCTAATAATGACACGCCTAAGGCTAAATCGGGGCCAAAAAAGAAAACTAAAAAAGGGGGAACGAGTTATGATGCTGCATAAAACAATTTTTTTTTTAATGACCAGTATATTTAAATTCGTAGTATAAAAATTAAATAGCCTTTTCTTTATTTTTTATATATTTTAAATTATATAAATATGTATTACTATCGAGACATTTAAATAAATTTTTTTAAAACAAAAGCTTTTCTTTTGGAACATGGGGGGTGTACGATAGAGAATTTTTGACGAATAAAAAAAGAGAGTCGTGATTCCCTCCCAAACCTCAAAGTTCAGAATAAAAATCCCTCTTCAATTCAAAACATTTTTCGAATTTTTTTTATTCATTCATGAACAACCTTAATTCTTTTTTTGTTGTGACGCCAGTGGTTGGATCTCTTCATTAGGATAACTTTTAACATGATTATTTTAGCTTATGTGAAACTTGTGGATTCCAATAGAAAAAAATTTTTTTTTTGTGAAATAAATTGATGATATGTAGTTTATTATTATATACAAATAAAAGAATAATCAAAAAAAAAGAAAGGGGCTTTTAAAACTTTAAAAGAATAAGTTAATTTTCAACATATTTCCATCCTTTGGTTGATCCTTCATCTTCGACTAATTGCCAAGTACTCCAATAATGTGGATCTAATTTCATAGTTATAACCTTGGTAACATTCGTACGATCAATAGTTTTGATTCGCACGTATCTACCATTCTCATTAGCTTGTTCTTTCATTTCTTCTTCATACGCATTTATAGCCTCTAAAAATGTATCCAAATCGCTCACTTTCCTTCCTTGGATTTCAGCAATCCAAACCCCTGATATTAATGAGGCATCTGCTGGGGAACCATACATTTTACATGATACATATACACCCGTTGGTACCTTTCTAACTTGTTCTAATACCGCTTTATTTGGTGTTTGAATGAGTGCACCCGACCATCCTATGATCCGTGTTGTCTCTTTTCCATAATATGGTGTCGTTCCTACTTTAACATTCACTTCTTTACCATCACGAAATATTAACTAAAATGTGAAAAATTAAACATTTTTAATAAGAGAGATTATTATATAATATATATTAAAAAAAAAATAAGATACTTGCCATATCAACTTCCTCAGAATAATGGAAAGCCGCAGGTAAATCTCTCATTCTCGTTATTATATCGCCATTTATCGTCAAAACGATATCACCTACTTTTAATAATTCACCCGCGGGACTTGTTGTATCAAGTATATTTAAAATATACAAGCAGCTATTTTTTGAATTCGGTATGGATTCAAATTTTCTAATCCATTCACCGGATAACCCAAGAAATTTGGCCTTGACTAATCTCATTGTACAAAATTCGACATTTAAACCACGTAACTTTGGAAGCTCCCCACGTTTAAGCAATTCCAAAGTTGGTTTTACTAAAGATATTTGAAGTCCACATATAAAGTTGTTTTCCTGCGCGGAATAAATTAACCATAGCCCTTGCACTATTCCGTCGGCATCACACAACACACCACCTATGTGGATAAAAAAAAAACTCACCATTAGTTTCTCTCTTACTCTATCGTTGACACGGTCATTTCCTTACAAATACCTTTTGTAATGGGATCATCCACTTTAATTCCCTCAACGTTAATGGCTCTCCACCTCGGAGGATTATGTTCCGTTACTTTAACATTTATGATTTTTGACACAACGGTTTTCTTTACCTCGGGTAAATAATCTTCACAAAATCCTATCAAATAAACGGAATCCCCTTGTTCCAAATCTTTATCACTTAATTCGATCGCTTTGACAATTGTATCTCCCAATAAAGTTTTATCGTAAGTGAGGATAACATAATTATACATTGGATGAATATAAAGCAATTTCCCGGGTATGATAATACTATTGGCAAAAGTAATAAAAATATTACCAATGCTTATTGGTAATGCATCTCGATCACACACGATTAAAGGTGGTTCCGTGGATATCACCACCCCTACGCCAAAAGGCTATTTGGTAGCGTTTTTTTTTTTTTTTAAGAAAAAAATAAATGAATAAATAAAAATTTCACATATACAACATTTAAAGATTGTCTCTCATTTTTATCCTTAAAGAAAAAGAAATAAAAAATATGCGCGTTTGCATGCGTATTTAATATTTTTTTATTTACCCGTGAGTAGCTTATGCCATCAATTAGGTACGGCAAGTAACATTCAATTTTAACAAATGATGGCCAAACTTTTCCCGAAGGATGTAATGATTCGTTCAAAATCGGAATTCGAGCCGTATCGGGTTTATATGAATAAATGGTTTTAGGAGGGGGGATCTCCTCATAATTCCATAACCCAGTATTGTCTTTGATAACGTAATAATCATTTTATCGAGAAGGAAAAAAAAAATTTAAAATAAAATAAAACGTAAAATTGTTAAGAACTTCATACGTACCATCACGAACGGCTATCCGAAATTTGTTCCAATATCGATCCACATACATGATCGTCACCTTCTCCTTATGTATGTTGGATATATCATGAAACCTTAACGATACCCTAAAACCATCCGGTAAATCTTTCATGACCTCAATGAATGCGTCCAAATTCGGTGTAGGGATATTATTAACACTAACGATCACATTATAACTCCATGCAGATGCATTATCAAACATAAAACCACTTGAGGCTATATATGGACCTTGTACGGGTAGGGAATAAGAATAAGCGAGCTGATATGAAAGCTCATGAATTATCCCACCACCTACTTCAACGAAACGATCGGGCGTTATGGAATGAAGATCCTGAATTTTTAACTTGAGATCCATTTGATCCTTTCCACGACATATAGTTAACTCAATTTCCTCTCCGATAGAGTCATCAATTATTGAAAACAAATGATTGAAGTTTGTGATCATTTCTTTATTTGCGCGAATAATTATATCGCCAGGAATGAGTAAACCATCAGATGGTCCTTTGGGTAAAACCTTATGAACCACCAATAAACCAGTCTCATCTGGAAATTTCTCACGGACTTCTTGTTCAATATTTGACCCAAGACCCAACCGATGAAGTTCGTCATAAGACTTATATTCAAATTCTGCTTGAAGAGTTCCGCGAGGAACATGCTTTCCTTCTTGAATATATTTAAGGGCTCTTTTTGCTCTATCCAAAGGAAGATAAAAACTAGATGATGTTTGGACGTAACAACCTGCATTAAGGGCAACAGCATTACCCTCGATATCGAGCACGGGACTGCCCGATGATCCACCGCTCGTTCCGGATGCCGCTTGAAAATAAAAAGTATTAAAATCATTATAGTAACCAATACCATACTCTGGAGCTCTGATTGATGTAAAAAAACGATCGGATAATTAATTAAGCGTAATAAAAATGATTGGAGGCTTTTTTTTATGGTTTTATCAAAAAACCTGCCTACGATCGAGCCTTGCTAAGGTGCCAGCCAAAATTGACAACTTTTCACCGGAATCATTTCCAGCAACTCTAATTTCTATTCCGACCTTTGCTCTTTCCGGTTCAAGAGGGATTTGAACTAAATCCAGGAATTTAATCTTGGATGGATCAAATTTTAAAAATCCAAAATCATGAATCGGATCCCGATATATAGGTTGCAATTCTACTTCTTCATAGTTTATAAAGGTGGCTTGAGCCACAATAGGACCTGGCGACACGATATGACGATTGGATAAAATAATTCCCCTCTCTTTATCAACCACAAATCCCGTGCCACCATATTCACCTAAAAATCAACGAATTCGGATGCTTTTTTTTTAGTCTAAATTATTGGCTTAATCTTATTATTAATCATTTTATTAGAATAAATTTAGACTAACCAGAATGTTGGGTATCAAAATTTCTCACGCAATTTGACTTAATAGATACGATGGCATTTATAGCCTTTTCCAAAGTAGTCTCCCAAGATTTTAATTTGGAGGAAGAATTTGTTTGACCATTTAGATGTGAATGATCATCCAATTGAGTGGCAAGTTTTGAACAAGTAACGTTCGATGGTTTGACTTGTTCATACGTAACCGCAGTTTTAATTGCCTGAGGATTAAGAATTTCACTTTCATCAATCGTATGGTGAGAGGACATTATGAAGAATTTTTTTTTTTTTTTTAGAAGGAATGATACGTTAATATTTGAAGTAAATATTATTTTTTTTTTTAAAAAATAATAATAAATAATTCCTTTATGGTTACATAAGATGTTCGATAAAGCAGTTTTTTACTTTATTTTCCGTACTATCGAATTTCTCCCTTTTCTCCCTTACCGCGTTTAGTAATCAAAATAAGCATAATGAAACTCCAGATGTGCATAATCATTGAATCGATGAAAGAGAACATGTTACATCTTGCAAATGAAAAGGAAATAAAATCTTGGTTTAATTTATCTGTATCACAATAACATCAAAATTTAAGGAATGATAATGCATCAAAGGATTTTTAAAGTGAACGCGATGATACAACATATACTTAATGATTGAATTCATATTAAATGAATTTATAAAATTGGTTTTGCTGTATATGAACATGCCAAGAAAACAAGCATTGCCGTAGCACAAGTCCCATAAAATAAAATAATGATCAAAATTCTATCCGAAAAGTGTGAATTTTTACATATACAGTATTAGATGACTATTGCTAATTTAAATAAATTGAATGATAAATATAGTTTAAAATAAGGATGATCTATCATAAAATTAATTATCTTCAATATCTTTTTATAACAAAAAAATAACAAAGTAATAAGGCTATATTAAAAAATATTTTATCTTTTTTAATTAAAAAATGATTAAATGGTTGAAGAAAAGGAAGATATAATTCTAGTACTCAAATCGTAGAGCTTCCTAAACGAAACACTGCCTGTTATACTTGTGGATATGATTTTATTTAATATTGATTTTGGCAAAAATTCTGTTTGTTTTTTTTTTATTTTGAATCGTATCTTCAAAATAAAAATAAAAAAAGCATTTGGTCGAAATCAGGAAAAAATAATGATCAATAAAAGATTTATGTTTGTTTGCTTATTACGCCAAATTAAATTATTGTTATGATGTTTTTAAATGGGTTTTCATTCGTTGGGGCCCGCAGATGAAAAGGTACACCATGCAAAAAGGCTTTGCTAAATTAATCACAACAGTTTCTTTACTTTAGTTTATCAGCTTTTTGGCCGATAAGCTTATTTTCATCGTCAAACAAAGGAAAGCAGGTTTTCAATATTCATAAAGGAAAATTATATCGATATTGTATTATTCTACACTTAATTTTTTATGGAAGAAATACATACATACAGTATGCACGTTGTTGACATTGGAACGCTGTATTTATGTTGCGTCAAATACTTATAAAGAAAAATACATTTGTTACTAATCTAATTTGCTTTTGCAATTTTTACAAAATTCTGGTATATGATCATACATATATTATATAAATAAGCTCAATTCATAATTCTCATTTTAAATCTTTATTCATAATATTTAATTATTAAGCTGCAAAATTATCAATAATAATTGTCTCCTCACAAGTTTAAAATTCTTAGAAACTTATTAGTCTCTCATTCCAGCTGATATTGGATTCTTTCTCTTAGAGAGTAATGTTGTATGATATTAATGCATTTTATCTAATATCTCAATATTCAGGTAATATAGCCTCAAAAATGCGATTTTCACGTAGGCGCAGTAAATCTCGGATTTCAATTTTTTGTAAAATTCTGAACTTGACTGCATGCTAGAAAAGACAAAGTATTATACTTAATTTAAGGCTCATCAAAATGAGATAGAATTTGAAAATTCGATCGCAATATACTAATATTGTCCAATTTAATTATTGGGATTTCTTTAATATCGTATTTAGAGTTAATTTTAAAAGAACATTAACATAAAATTTTTCATTTTATTTCTTTCATTTTGTTCATCATATTCGTCTATCTTATTCGTCACATTGGAATTTTTCTGGTTCAAAATGAAAGACGAACATCCATGATTATTACTTTCAAAGTATTCCGGGATACATAAAAATACATCAAGTTAAATCTTCTGTAAACTTTTGAACTAATTGCACTTATATAAACTGATATTTCAATATATATATAAAAAAAAATGCCATATAAGATGATGAGGTGTGTATTTCTACATGAATTATTCAGTCGTTATAGCAAAGAAATTATCAACATTTGATGATAAACTTATCAAATAAAAAGATTTATATGATTTGAAGTAAAAATAAAAATAGCTAAATTTTTCGTACGAAAAAAAAAAAGAATATTTCTATTCTGTTGTATAACTTCCTAGGCTAGAAAATAAGTTGTTCTCGTACAGGTTATTGTTATACCCTGAAATTTCTGAAATTTACAATAAATTGGGGGGAGAATGCAGTGGAACTTGAAACCTTCCGTTATCATAACCAATTTTCAATCCGTATCTTTCATTATACGATTGATTATTAACATTGTTATTATCAAATCGTCAATTTAATTAATTACGAAGAATTATTATACAAAAAAACTTAATCCTTTTACCGATCGGGAAAATCATGAAACCGGTTAAATCTTATAAATTTCCGATAACCTTATGAATCATGATAACCAACTTGTATTGGTGATATACAAAACAACAATTTCATTTGTTTCTATTGTTATAAAAATAGTAAGGGAGTTATTAAATGAAATGCTACGATATAAGTAATAGTTATTCGATGAATTTTACGGCGCAGCCGTGAAAATCATGATATTCATGGAAATTCCCGTGAAATAATTATGATTTAAGGATACTATAAGAAATGATATCTTTTCGAGCAAAATTAAAATTAAAGATTTAATCAGATGATGTTTGATAATGCACAACATGAATTCTAGAATTATTGTAAGTTTGACCCATTTAAGGCAAGTGTGACAGTATTAAAGTAATCGTAACTATTACAGTTGACAATATTTAACTTTTATGGGCACTTGTATTCAAGATAATCTGAACTTAATCTTTCTAAAATATTTTGTTTACGATTGGTACCAAATTATGTTATAAATCTCAAATAAAATTCCATGGCAATTTTTTTTTTCATTTTCACCTCAGATATGAATACCTCAAAAACATTTGCTGTTTTCTTTGTCCTCTTCCTCGCTTTCATCTCTTCAACAAATGCTCATTTGTCTCTTGTAGCTCCGAAACGTAGAGGAAGTGATGAAGGAACGATGACCGAGGCTCCTTGTGGAGGTTTTAGTGTAGTAAACACAGCTGCCATATCCGATTTTCCAGTTACAGGTGAGAATTCTTCGAATTTGTCGAATACACCTATTTCATCGTAAATAAAAAGAAAAAAAGGGTACTTTAACGGCAACCTGTTCATGTTGTTAGAATAGCTCGAACTCTTTTTTTTTTTTTTTTCTTTTTGAGAAAACTTTTTTTTACAAATACAAATTTCAGTAATATGAGATTTTTTCAAATTAATAACCCCATACTTAATTTCGCTGATTGGCCAATTATAAATTTTTTTTACGTAATATACAGATGGTGTAGCAACAACCAAGTTCGAAGATGGTAATGGTATGATGTATTTCAACTACGCTCCCACTTCTGATGGTCCTTTCATGCCCGTTTCAGGTATAAAATCTTTAAAATTTATAAGGAATTTATTAATTTTTTATTTTTTTTTTTTAAAAAAGAGATTTTAAATTAAAAAGTTTCTTTTTAACATGCACACAGATAATGTCACAATTAACGTTCCCGAAGGTTCTAATGATGGAGCTCAATTTCAAACAAATATTACTCTCTCTTTAGCAAATGCCAAAGTTGGTGATTCGGGTGTGCTACAAGCTATTTACAATTCAACCAGTGGAAATACTACGTGGTATCAATGTGCTGATATCAAGGTTGTAAATGCTAAAGTATCCGCTGATGCTAGAGCCATTGGCGCCGACATGCTCGCTTCCCTTATATTTAGTTTTGCTTCTTTGTTAATGATTCTATAATCAAGGCTTTGATATTATTATTTTGTATGTAAATTAATTTGGGTTTAAAATATATTATTTTAAGTTAGTTATGCTGAGGGAAAATATTTAATAAATCACCTTAATATATACTTTTTTTTTTGTAAAGAAATTGGTTTATTACATTAATTATTAATCTGATGCCGACGATGTAATAAAATAATAATTATTTATTACGAACAAATTTAGATTATTAAAAGATTTGAAAATTTTCCTTCAGGATGAATCTGTAGGGATTTTTAGTTTCTTCATATTTTGTTTCATTGAAAAACGAATACAGTACTCTATATATCGTTTTGTTTAACGCCCCCAGGAAAGTGGTCACGAAAAATAATTACCTAATTTCGGAATTCTAAAATCACGCAGCATTTTCTTTATACTTTTAGATTTTAATATCATTTTTTTTTAAAAAAAAACTATGAACATGCATTAAAATATTTTTTGAATATATTGCTATAGAAATCACAATTTATGCTATTTGTTTTATTCCACGTTGCTTGAAAAGTTCTTTTATTGTACTTCATTAATCATTTTCTGAATTCCGTTCCAATTGGATTTTACATTTTTTATCCATTTTAAAGCATTCGGGTTATTCATATTAAGAATTGTCCATTAATGAAATTAATTCATATTGATTCTCTTCTTTTTTAGCATCAACATCTAACTAAATATTTGGATTATTTGTTTCTTCAAATACATATTGTGTATTTTTGCTCAACCGACTCAAAAAAGTCTTGTTGCAAATTAAAAGCTAAATTAAATAGATTAATATCATCATCACATCATAAATAAAAGGATATCTTGTATTTCTTTTTCACCTAGTTTTATTATAGGAAAAATTTAGAATAATTTTAAATGTTATACTATATCACAAAATAGTACATTATTACGTAATATATACAGTTTACGCCTCTTTTTCCAAAATCGACAACTTTGTCATACAAATTCCCAAATACCAATATGCCCAAATTCTGGAATATCAACAAGTTGCTCAAAAAGAAAAATAAGACCAACCAAACCAATATTGTTATATTGCTTACCCCGCCTAACTCTTCTAAAAAAGCTGAAGCCGAGTATGGTTCGTAATTTTCGCATATTGCTAGTTATTGTTGTCTAACAAAGTTTGAATTGAAACTCTTGTATACATTTTGAAGATTCTGATTTCGAAAGGAAGTGCGCTGAAAAACTGAACCTTGGGGATACACCGGAAGATCTTGTTCTTAAAAGTTTTGCCAAAAAATTGAGCCTTGAAAATATTGCTGAAAATAAAGAGGAACTTAAGAAATTCTATGGTAAATGACAAATCTGTTCCAGCTTGACTTGATTTAGGCATGTTTTAATATATCCTCTGTTTTATCACTTATTAGACTATGCTCATCCTGATTTCGCCTGGCATCCCACATTTGAATTTAATGAGCGTCTAATAATCTTCGATTACATTGTTAATCCAGATTGGGGCTCGGCTGGAAAAGAGCTTGTAACCAATACAATCGCTTATCGTAAACTTCTCGAATCTAAGAGTCTCGATGCATCAAAAGGAACACATATATTACTCATTAACGGGCAAATAGTTCGTTATGGAAATGAAATATCATCTGAATGTTATGATCAACTTGATAAAGAAAATCCCGGAATGTTTTACGCGCCCATCGTTGAACCACCACCCCTTGTAATTCGCGGAGTATCTGCTACTGTTGATTCAGTGAAGAAGGAATGGCAGGTAAGCATAAAACAAACTTTTGCATAATTAAGGTCATTGGCGGATATTTTTTATTGTTTATAATGAAATATCTGTCAATGCCCTATTTATGTATGATTTTGCCATGTTAGGTCCATATTTGTCTTCGGAATGCGGTGAATGCTTTAGATGAAGTGATTATGGAAAATAACGAGGATGGTTTCCGAATGATCATGGATACTGGGTCAACAATGACCATTATACCATATTCTTTAAGGCAACGATTACATAGTTCCCGTGAAGGTTGGAAATCGACTTTTATTAAACTTTCTGGATATGGTGAAAATACAAATGTTTACAAAGCTTCGAGGCCTTGGCTTATTTGTTTAGGTGATGGAGTTAACTGGACAAAATGGGTAAAGACCGATGAAATATATTCATGGCAATGTCGTACATCTTGTGATATTGATTGTGGTTTGGTAGGATTTGACGTTTTAAATAGTATCCCGCATTATAAACGAATTGGAAGACCCTATAAGTTTCTGGAAAATGACGATATCTTTGATCAATTTGAACTAAACTTGTAAACAATTTTCTTATCTATTAGATTATGACGCAACAAAACCCTTGCAAGAATGAATATCTTATAGAATAATTTCGCATTTGCTATCATTGCTATCATTATTAAAATCTGAGAAATTTTCAAAGCTCATCTGTACTTTGTATAATAAAAAGTCAAATATTAAATGTTTTAGGATAAAATAATTTTTTAATTATTTATTTTAATAAGATCTATTAATTTATTTTTTAACATACATTATCGATTTACTAAAATATTATTACTTATTATTTCATTATTAACAAAAACATAATTTATATATATTATTATTATTTTAAACAAAACGTTTACATATCATTCAAATCCAAGTAAAAATATGATTTTCAAATTGCATTACTGTATAAATTTCATTTATTGTAAATATTTATAATTAATTATGAAGGACATTTCTTGCTTTTCTTTCACCATAACTTTGCTTCTTTTAATAATTACGATAAATGCTTTATTACCTGATGAAACAAAATTTACTGAATGTGAAGGAGGTCCTTATCCAAACACCATTTCAAATTTTCAAATAAATCCTGATCCGTTAGTAATAGGACAAAGTGCATCATACACATTTAATGGAACAAGAAATGTTGAAATTCTTGAAGGTTCCAGAATAGATTTCTTATTAATTGATGAAAATAACGAGATAATATTTAAAAATATGGAGTATATTTGTTCAATTGTAAATGAAAAATGCCCTTTACCCATTGGAAATTATGAATTTACTTATGGGTTAAATCTTAATATTCTTGAAGAATCCTCCGAAAATGTTGATATGCCTCCAAAAACTTTTCTTCTTTATTTTACAAGTAAGCAATTTATTATTTTATTGTTTATAAATATTAATTAAATGTTGATTTATATTAAATTTTTTTAATATATATATATTAGTTAAAGATCCGAAAGAAATTATTTTATCATGTATACAAGGTCCTGTTGAATTATCTTATGTTTATACAGCTTCATTTAATGGTAATAAAAAACGTTATTTTCATTTATTATAATAGCATACAATCGAAAGAAAAAAAAACAACTTTAGATTCATATATATAAGTAATACAGTTCGATTACTTTTGAATTTTAAAATTAAATTTCTCATCGGATTCATAATCTCAAGAAATATTTTTAATAATAGAATCTAAATTTTTAACTTTCAAGTGAAATTTATGATTATTAAATTCTTGTCCAATATCCTAAAGTAAATCAAATTAATAAATTCCATCACAAAATTTCTCAAAAAATACATATCAAATTTGCATTTACCTCAACTTTAACAGGAGTTGAAACTACAACAACGTTGGAAGTTTCAGGTTTAAATAGATTTAATAAATATTTCACCAATATTGGATAAAAATCTTCAATTTTAATAGCCTAAAATTTAAAGGAATTTTTAATATACAAGATATGGTAAAGGAAAAAAAAAATCTATTTACATATACATTACCAGAATTTTTGCTATTAGATTTTTATTATAATTAGCGTCCATATTTTTTAATACTCGCACGATGAACGACTCAGTAGCCTACAAAATAATTTTAATTTTTTTTTTAAAAAAAAAAACAAGTCGAGAATCGAATTTGAACACTTACCGCTGCAGAGAGATTACGCTATGAGATCAAAAGTAAAGGGGGAAAAAAATTAATTAGTTCGGTTAAGTTATAAATCAAATCACCACCTCATTTTGATAACTTGTTGACCATACCTCTTTTCTAACGAGATTAAAGATAACACTACTTTTAGCACCATCAAATTTAGATTTATCAAAATCAATCTACGAAACAAAATCAATGACTAATTATTTAATGTTCAAATAGTTTCTTGTAAAAATAACAAAATATTTTACCGTTCTCTCAGCCAAATCAAATACAACTTTTCTAACTTGTTCAAAAGCTTTAAAAGCATCAGGAGATCGATAAATAGTAAATCTGACATGTCCTTTATAAAAATTTTCTTATGAATAAATTACGTATTATAATTTCAAAAAAAAAAATTCGAATTTTAAAATATTCTTACCACTTTCAATATCAACATTAAACCAAGTACCATAAGCTAAACCCTGACCACGAACTGAAATCCATAATAAACCTTCCGTAATATCCAAGAATTCACATAATACTAGTAACGGTACAAGGTCTGGTGAATCGAAACTCAACGGGCCTTTGGTTATATGCGTTGAAAAAGAACTTTCAATAGATGGTAATTTAACAATATAACCCTATATGTATAAATATGTTAATTTAAAAAGGTTATCAATTAATTCAATAATTAAAATAATCGATTGCTATACCTGATTCCCAGGATTTCTTCCATTTTCTGTCAAAAATTGTTGAGATAAAGGTACAGGTATTAATGGTTTAGAAGTCTACCCGTTCCAAAAGTTTTTTAAATTATTCAGGTCAATAAGATACATTATATAAATGAGCCTTAGCAAATTTTAACAACAAATAAATGCTTACTTCAATTATCTTAAAATGTTCAGCCCAAACACTTTTTGGATTAGGAAGCTTCAAAATATCTCCTATAACATGAATTCTCAAATTCTCAGGTTTGGTCACTAAATAAAAAAATATATCATCATTGGACTTATAATTTTTAAAACAAAAAAAAAATTTAAGAACATCTTTCTCACATAATACTCTAAGTTGATAAAACCTTTGAATAGTTTGATCAGAGTCCTCGCCTAATTCATTAATAAAATTAGGTAAAAATCTCTCTTGAGAAAGAGATGAAAGAGAACATTTATTTGATAATTTGGAATCAAAGTTAATCAATTCTGAAACTACTGATGACATCTAAGTCAAAAAAGAAACATTATAAGAATAAATAATATAATTAAATACAATACAAAATCAAAAGCTTACTTTGTTTCCATCACGTTTTTCTTCTGGAATCTCATTAAGACATTTCGTAGCTATGACCTTTAATCTGAAAGTAATAATATTAAATATCACGAAGCATAAGATTAAAGATGTCGTGATATATTGCATACCTCTCAGCGGTAAATTCTGTGTTCCATAGTAAATCACGTAACCATTGGATACCTTTAACATAATTATTAGATTCAACCTTAATATGAAATACAATCATTTGATCAAAAGATTGTCCAACTCCGAGAGAAGATTGATAATCCACGGTATCATTATTCAATTCTGATACAACTTGTTCAAATGTTAACTTGGTCCCATCAGGAAGAGTAAGCGGAAGCGAGTAAAACGATTCAAGGTATAAGTTAATATAGGGACGTGATTCAACTGGTATATTTGAAGTGTTGATATATAATGATACTGTTACAAATGCGGAAGGAATATCTAAAAAAAAAAAGAGATGGAAGAAAAATTACATTAGATAAAATAATATAAGGCAAACCAAACATTTGTTATTGAATTATTTACGATCGTATTGTATAAAATAAGGAATGTCTATTTTCGAATCTTGATCAAGGTATTTTTGAACAGGATTATCGCTATAAATTAAAATTTTTTTTAGTAATCAACCTTCCAAACTCCTCTTCAAAAAATAAATACATACAATCTCCCTTCAGGCTTATTACGACCGGTGACAGAATTAATAAAAGGAATACTATCAACACTAGGCACAGGAAAGTTTTCAATAATATCAGGAGGTATAGGTAAGTCATTTAATTTTTTGGCTTCCTCTAAGCGCTTTTCTAATTCCTTTAATTTGTCGGGTCCTAAATTCTCGATTTGTTTTTCCGTACGTTTTTTTTCTTGCTCTACTAATGTTTCAGCAAGTTTAGCAGAAGGTTTGCCCAAGATTGTTATGTTTGGATTGTCTAAATGATATTTATTTACATATTGTATCCATTGTTGTTCAGTAAACTCGGATAATTGATCGTAATATTTTAAGTCTTTTGCTACTCTCTCTAAATATTCTCCTGTTTCTTTGCCATACACATAATCTATTAAAAGAGGGAATCAAGTAAATTTAAAAGGGTAATAATAATTTAATCATATAATTAATGTAAAGTACTAACCTAAGATACAAATATTACTAAAATAACTATGTGGATTTGTTTCAATCATATTCAAAGTCTTTAAAAAAAAAATTACTTAGCATCTAATTCGGGAAAAAAAAAATCGTATAAGTTTTAGGATATATCATACCCTTAATTTCACTAATCGTAAAACGGTTTTCATACGATTCATGTCAATTCCTTCACTTTCAACGATTCTTTTAAATACTTCTAATACTTCATCCGCCAAATCATCTAATTCAGAAGTAGGAACATTATAAAAAGTGGCTTTGATGGCTGTACGTGTTTGATGACTAATTGATATATCAATATCTAGGTGTAGTAATATATTGGGAAGATAAGCAAAATTATTAACAAAAAAAAAATTATATAATCATTAAGTGATAATTACCTGTACATAATGGATCTTCCGTCTCTACAAATTCTTTTTGTAGTACAGAAACTGCTGAATCCGATAAATATCTAAAATAATAGTAAAGCATAAATGAGCATTGTACGGTAAAAGTAATATTCAAAGAACATATAATAATATTTAATTACTCATGAAGAACTTCTAATGCAGCTATTTCCAAGAATTCCTAATTAATGTAGTAAGAAATATTAACATTCAGAATTAATTTGGTTACTCCCGTTCTAACGTTTCTCTAATACCTACATCGACTAATGGACCCAACCAAGAAATAAGTAATTGACCAAAATTTTCATCTTCATCAGGAAATTCTACTTGGTCTCTAATAGACTTTTCAAGTAGCGGAATTGGTGGTGAATCTACAAACGGTCTAATAAATAAACAAAAGAAGTGGTAGTTAATTTAGTGTATTGATTGTATTTGCATCAATTAGGCTTCTTACCTTTTATGAGTTGGTAAAGAACCTTTCGTTTTCTCAGATATCCTCTTATCTATTGGATCAAGCGCTTTGAATAGTTCACTATGTGAAATATTCCCAGTAATAATTAGACATAAATTTTCCGGTCTATAATAATCTTTATGATACTAATCAAGTATAGTCAAGTAGTATTAGAAGTATATTCATTAAAAGGCTATATGATAAATCATACATACTTGACGGACTAATTATTAAAAAGTTTATTAGAAAAGAATTGAATATTCAAAATCATTTGCTATAATTATGATACTTACTAGTTTCTACACTGAGAGTTCTTAGTTTTTCCATGAGACCACCAGTTTCATAACGATATCCACAACCTTCCGGATACATTAATCGTTGATATCTAAAGCCAAATTTATTTTAGTCGGGCAATAAAAATTTTTAAGCAAAACATTCAAATTGTTTGTTAATTTACTTCAATTCAATGAGATTTTCATTGGAATTTTCTGTTCCCTTTAAATATATTAATAAAACCAATTTGTTTTTAATAAAAAAAAATAAATGAGGAAATGAGAATCACAATAAACATAAACAATGATTACCTGCATTTCACTGTAAACCACCTTAAATAGAAATTACCAAGATTAATAAATTAAAAATATATGAATTAAAATAATAAATAATCTATACCCCTACAATAATACATAAATAAAGTTATTAATATTTAAATAAATATTTTCAGTATATTAACAAAATGCACACACCAGCATTTTCCCCTTTTCCATTAATATGATGAACTTCGGTATAGCATCCACTTTCAGTTAATGTAGGATAAAGAATATGATCCACATAAACAGGTAATAAACTTAAAAATCCCTGACTTCCTGCCGTTTGGATTGTATATGTTGTGTTATCTTGTGCCGTCCATGCATTTGTCCCATTAGAAAACGTTCGATTAGCAAGATTATCTAATACTCCCTATAAAATGTTTAAAATAATTGATTAAAATAATTCTCAAAGTTATTCAAGTTATTACTAAAAATGTTCAATACCTTGTGGGGATATAATTCACTTCCAAGGAACACTAGGCTATATATATATGTATGTGAGAATTATTTCATGCATTAGATTTTAATTAAAATCAAAGAATAAACATACTGTTCTAAAGTATGGGGGCATCCGTAATCATCCGCAGCTATTAAATGATAAATATTAAAATAAAATCATTTAATTAATCCTCGAATGGTATTATTTGTAAATACCTTCTGTAGCAACTAGGAAATTCCCATTAACTAACGCTTCTACAATAATGAAAAAAAATCAAATTACGGTTTTAATTATTAAATTCGGGTTAAATCATTTGGGCCAATTTTAGTATAATCGGATTAATACCTTGGGTTTCAATGAGAATTACTGTTAATCCTGTAACTTCGGATTTGTATCTTGTAATGTTGATGCCAAATTCTGTTTCAATCGATTTTATTATTTTAAAGTTCATGATGAAAAAAAATTTATTATCTAAAATCCATGAAAATTCATGATTTCTTTATATCATGTGCGAGTTGCCCAGATTTGGATAGTTTGATTATCACAATTAATCTTTTTTTAAAAAAAACCAAGACAAAAATTACAGGCGTAGAACAACCCCTGCTGAGGCTTGATTAAAACCTAATAATGCATTCATTTGATTTTTGATCTCCCGAACAATGGATTATGTAACCTTGAAAGATCAATCCTGCGCCAAATAACGAGCTAATGAATGGAGAACCAATAATCACGCTTAAAGTTAAAAAATTATTAAATTTCTTCGTAAAATTAAACATGCGGCCGGCAAATTAATTGAAAATAATAATGAAAAAAGTTTTGGAGAGAAGGGTTTCAAGGGAGGAAATACCAGAAATGCCTGCCCAAATTAATCCCTCAGTCGAAGTTATCTTGAGAATTTTCACTGCCTTCGTTATAAATATCTTGAGCCAGTCTTCGCTCTCAAGAAGTTAGTCGTCTTCAAAATCTTCAAGACATCCAATGAGCTCAAGAGTTGTAGAACGGTTAAGTAGAAACTTACACCACCTTCTAGGATAAGGTGCGAGTATATGGTTTCTCTTTTAATGTTCATATTAACGAGTAAACACTATTAATTTTATGTCAGGGAGGGGGGACACAATATATGAATAAATGTCTATATTTTTTAGTCGTTAGATCAGCAAATGTTTTTGTTGCTA
Source organism: Funneliformis geosporum (assembly GCA_946474995.1). Classification (NCBI taxonomy): domain Eukaryota; kingdom Fungi; phylum Glomeromycota; class Glomeromycetes; order Glomerales; family Glomeraceae; genus Funneliformis; species Funneliformis geosporum. The sequence continues at coordinate 17,816 of CAMKVN010000937.1, forward strand.
ATAGCGAATACCGAATTTTTAAATTGTTATACTGTAAATTAATCACGGGAAATTTATCGAAATCTTTGCACAAATCAAATTTCCCATTTTTTCAATTTAATATGTTCTATCGATTAGAAAAATGATTTTTTTTTTCTTAATAAAAAAAAAATGTAGAAACTTTGCAACGTTAATTACGCAATTACTCGCATGCCCCTTTTTTTCTTTCGCTGGATTGATATTTTATAATGAAGCAAACATATTTTAGGTAGCCAAAGTTTTCTAAAAATTATATTATCCAGAAACTAAGAAACCTTTATGAAGAGTTTGTTAATGCTTTTGCATTCTGTGAAATGATAAATACCAATAATGAAAAGCCAAGTAAAAACGAACTTCAGGAACGAGCCCAGAATAGATGGCAGGAAATAAAAACAAAGGACAAAAACTTTATCAAAAACCATATTTTTGAATTAATACAAACGCTCACTCCTCCTTCTTCTTTAGGTTTTTTTCCTCAACAAAAGTCTATAGCAAATCCTCCTCCAAAGCCACTTTCAAAGCTACTTTCAAATCCTCCAGAACCTTCAGGACCAGAACCTTCAGAACCAGAACCTTTAGAACCCTTAGAACCTCTTCCCATACCCACTCTTTTACAAAATGCAACGGTACAAATACAGTTGCACAAAAGTCTTCAAAAAAATAAGGCTGATTTATATGAATATAACAAGCTATTAGAAGCTGCCACATCATCAGAACTTCGTTCACAATTCACCTCAAAAATTAGAAAGCTTGAGGAAACGATTACGTTAGAAGAAAAGAAACTTAAAAGGTTAAAGGATAATGCAGAAGCTTGAAAACGGGCAAGAAATAAAAAGCGTGAGAAACTAGAAAAAGAAAATATTGTTAAAGTGTACGATGCACCAGGTCATCCATCATTTTTGATGAATGATCCTGAACTTTTAAATAAGATGCATAGTAGTATCAAATTTGGTGCTACAGATCATAAAAGGCGAAAGGAAATAATTAAAGTACAAACTGTCAAACACTTTCGTGAGGAAATGGAGAAAAACTATGATATATATATGGCAAAGTCCACTTTGCAAAATTACATGCAGCCCAGACATCCTGCAACAAAAGAAGCACAAAGACATTATCATCTAATGTAAATCCAATTAGCATCTGTTGGGAAAAATGAAATGAGTGATCATATTGATGAACATTACTGCTTGGTTTCAGTTAAGGGCATAAAGTTCTTCACATCGGCTTTTCCTAATGATGTTATGTTGATTTTGCAAGATGATAAAGCCAAGCTATCTATTTGCAACCTTTTTTTTTAATATAAGTTTCTAATGTTTAATTCTCAAAACTCTGTAGGTTCCTCTTGGTGTAGCTGCAGTTAGAAGAACATTTAAGGTTATTCAAACAACAAGTGAACCAGTATCTGTTCCTGACCACGATTTTACTAATGCTCTGAAACATAAGTTAATTCTATCTATCTATCTAATGATCGACCCTTCCAATACAACTTCATTACGCTCTGGCAAGATACAGATTTTGGTCTGTCTAGAGTATTTTTTAGGTACAACTTGTGAAACGCATATAGTTGACCTTATGTTAATCACAAAGGAAGAATCTTTTAATGAGTTTACGCATTTTAAAGATTTTGTAAAATCTTTTTGGTGTTTATTAACAGATGGTGATCCGAATAAAAATCCACGATTCCTTGCCAATATTTTGAAATATATATTGCTTTTTAAAAGACTTGATTTAGATTATCTTACAGTTCGAACACACGTACCAGGGTAGTTAGCTTTTAATCCAGTAGAGCGAAGCATGGTCTCACTTTCGGTAAATTAACAGGTATCCAACTAGATGCATTCACATATGGTAACCATCTTGAAAGCGTTAAGGGAAATATTACCGTTATTAATGAAGATCTCAGACGTAATAACTTTAAACATGCGGAAGAATGTTTATGCGAACTTTAGGGGTGTGACAATATCAATGGTCATCCAGTTGTTATCACATATGTCGAAGAGCATGATCAATCAGAATTTTTAAATATAAATGAAGAATTATGGGAATAGATTGATAGGCACAGCTAAATTTGCAAGTATTCACTTGACTTGAGAAAATATAAGGATCGAAATTGCTGTAAACAATCACGTATACCTGAAATTTATAATCTTTTATCCAAAAACAATAGTTTTTTACCACCTGTTATACAAGGTATTGATGGTTATTTTCTAAATCCAATTCATACTTTGGAATATTTTGAAAAGTTACTAGGCTATGATGAATATTGTCCTAGCGTATATTATAATTTTGTATATCAAAAATGCTTTAAATATTTTTCATCAAAAGTATTTTTACAACGATAACTCATCCAAAAGAATAAAATGTGAGAATTAATAAGAAATCTCGAAATTTTACCGCAAAATGATATAGGTTATATAGAGAATATATGTACAAGGAAAAATAATTCACAGAATCAATTATTACAGAAAAGAAAAGTAAAAGCAAAGCAAAGGATTTGCGATAGCAAAATACAATAGCAAAATCATGAGAGCAAAGTCATCTTACATTTGATATTAATGGCTTAATAATTAACATAATTTTTTTTTTCAATAATAAAGAGAACAATATAATAACTTTAATTAATTAAATTTTAATTAATCATTCTATTTTTTTTACTGTTCTATTTTTTTTTCTCGCTGAGTTTAAAGTTTATTTTATTTATTTTATATAAGTATTTATTATGCTAAATATAAATTTTTATACTAAATTTAAAACTAAGATTTTATTACTGTAATAAATTCATATAAAAATACCGCAACAATACTATGTTTTACTAATAGATTTATATAAAAATACCACGATAATGCCGTGATAATACTGTGACATACTGTATTATCAAATTTAGATTTGTCACGTGATTCTTGATTTTCTTTAAATGGAAATTGATGATAGAAGGGGGGAGAGGGTCAAAATCTCAAAAATTAAAATAATGTTATTTCTGGCCCTTTCCTAATACAGTATCTTCCTAAAGTTTCCACCTTCACGTGACCGGTAACATTTAAGGAGGGTGAAATAAAATTTTTTAGTATTAGAAATACATAGTAAAAATGTAAAAATGCATCTTTATTTATAAAAAAAATATTTTGTAAAATTGATATTACCAAAAATGAAAATGATTAATATATCTGTATGTAATGTCATCAAATATCAGATTGATCGGCTTACTGAATCACATGTACAAAGTAAATATTCCATAAACAATTTTATTAAAAAATAAGAATAAAATGATTCAAAACAACATTTTATTAAAAAAAGTACCATAAATTAATAAATCTTTTATAAAAAAAGTAAAAAATATATTGTGATTGGCTTCATATTACAAATCATAAATATATTATATATTTAAATATCATAAAGATCTTTAAATCCTACAATTTCAAATTTTTCACTTTTTAATATAAATAAGAATAAAATCTATTTGTTTATTTCTTAGTTTGCATTTACATTTATTAGTGTTTATACTTTCTTTTGTGAAAGTGAATAGTGATTATAGGCTAACTCTATTTTCATATTTTCAGATATATACCATATAGCCTAGTCTTTTTTTATGAGTAGCAAACTTTTATAAATTATAGTAAGTGATAATATGATAAGAAAAATATTTTTAGTATTAAATAATTATTTATAATTATTAGATCATTACTTTTTATTTAAAAATATAATGAAAGTACAATTTGCTTTTTTTTAAATATTATGTTTTAATCCTAAGAATTTGTTTTAATTACCATTAAAATTTACTTATATTGATGATCAGATAATCAAACAGTTTCATGATTACTTAATAATTTTTGATTAATTAATAAATTATATTTTATATATATTTTTTTTCAATAATATCAAAAATACTTATAAAATTATAAGTGATTAAGATACTAGATTAAAATATATATATAAATATAAATATTTTATATTTCTATAGTTTTAAAAAAGTTAAAAAAATGTTAAAAAAATTTGAAATGAAATACTACATAAGTTTTTCATATAAATAATAAAAAAAAAAATATTTTTTCTTTAAATACCAAAAGCTAATTCATTTTTATTAACATTTTCTTTTTATATAATAATATAAATATGTTAATTATATTATATTTAGATATAAATTATTAAAAATTTTTTTATTGACAATAATTTTTTTATTTATTCTATTAAAAATTCAATTTATAGAGCATTTCTTCAAATTATCTTAATTATAATCACAAAAAAATATTAGCTGAAATATTATTTCCCAATAAGAAATTTATATACCCTATAAATAATCAGTATAAGGAAAGTATACGGAAATTATACGTTTAAAAAACGTATAAAAAACGTAGAAAAACAGTATAATAAATTCGTAAATATTTCCATATACAAGATACTGAAAATCGTCTTTTTCCGTATGCAAAA
>CAMKVN010000938.1:0-22248 GCA_946474995.1 Funneliformis geosporum
CATATCCTAAGTCGTGTAAAGAATGGGGCGCATGCTATAAATTATTGGTTCGCTTCTGGTCCTTCATTTGGCAAAAGCCAATTAAAAGAAATATTGTTTAGAAAGGGAAAGGTGTCATCACGTGAGATTTGTTTATCCAAAGTATGTCAATCATGATCGTTAGTTAGGATACCCTCATTGATGCCCACTTTTTAGTAAGCAAAAAGAAAAGAGAAAAACGGAAAATTTTTTTTCGAAAAGAGGTGAAGAAAAAAATATTTTAATAAAAAACAACACTGTTTAGACTATTTTGAAAAATTTTATGTGGATAGGGGTGTGGAAAACAAAGAGAGAAATATTTTTGAAAGGTGGGTTTTTTAGTTTGTTTGTAGACTAAGCTGTGGCCACCATTGAACAGGCACATTTTTTAAGTAAAAATTCTTGGAAAAAATCTAATAAGGAAGAGTAGGCGGGGGAATCTGAGGAGAATTCGAATGGTAGTTTTTTCATGAGAAACGGAGTGGTATAGATCGAGATCGTACTCTTTATTTAGATTTTTATATAATAATTATGTGATATTGATGACGTTGATTTCAACCATTTCGCGATATTGATTAATTTTGGTTTTATGTTTAATTCATACTAATAGATAACTAAATTTATACTTATTTTCTTAACAAAATTTTAAAATATTTTATATATAATCAGACCAATAATATTTTTACATACTGTATAAGTAATTATAATAATAAATCCCTTAGTATAATCACACCATTTTATGGTCCCGAGAGGTGTGATTTAGAGGGGTCGACTGTATACGAAAAATTCATATTTATCAAATGAATTTTATTAAATTTTTATTTTAATAGCAAAAGTCTGAAAAAATATATTCTTTAAATAGGTTATTAATATCTTTATTTTTATTCTTAATAAATAAAGTATAAAATAATTATTTTTTAGTTGTAATTACTTTAGTAGCATTTTAACTTTTTTGTCATATTGATGTTAGAATGTAATCCATTTTATTATGTAAAATACTATAAAAATTGCAAGAAAGTTTCTAGTCTCGCTAACGTTGGTACAAACATTTGAACCAAGAACTTTCCCACTTTTTTTAAGGACTTCTCTACAAATTCAGAACTAAAGTGATCCTTTCAGACAATTATAATTTCCTCAGAGTATTATATCACTGTTGTTATGGTTGCAGAAGCAAAAGAGGTTTATTGTCTTTCAAATACATTTATTAATAATATACATCTCTTCTCTGGAAATGTTCTAAAAAATACGAATGGAATACAACATTAAAAACTTCTCTTCTGGTATCCCTGTTGCTCAAAATATTATATTGATAATTTCATGTCCTGGATAATGCTATTGGAAATCTGTTATTCGAGGCCTTTGGTTTAAGGCTGTGTACTTCTGGTATTTGAATAGATCAGTTTTTCTCTATTGGAAATAAGCCAGAATGAATTTTTTTTCTCTTATATATATTTACGTTAAAAAATGTTTTTTTTTATGTTGATAATTGTTTGTTAACGTTAATTTTTCGGTATAAAACTCAGAGGTGCAAATTAAACAAATTAAACTGTCAATATTATGTACCTCATTGATAAATCAGTTAATTACGGATGCTCCGTTGATTTATTTAACATGCATCGAAATATCAGTCGTCGAGTGAAATAGTAAAAATCACATGATCCGTAACGAAAAACGCGTTCTATCAATATCCTTGAGAAATAATTATTATCAAGGTTAACATTTCAATAATAATTTAATATTGCGTAAGAAATGCAGATTGAAACAAAAACAAGAAGATTACAAGAAAATAAAACGAGTCGATCTATTCTGTTAAAATCGTTGTCACACAAGATAACACCTTTTGACTGCTAGAATCGTTCATATGATAGTTAATTTCCCGATATATAAAAGAACATCATTACAAATTAGTACTATCTTTAAGAAAATTTCTCACATTTCTTTTTTAACTTTCAACTTTCAACATTCAATTATAATGGTTGGTAATAAATTTCTACCAAGGTTATCACAAAGTTTAATTGATATATTAGACGATGATGAATATTATGATATCATTATTGAAGTTGGAAAGGATTCCAATATAGAAGTATTTCGTGCTCATATGGTTATTTTGTATTACCGTTCCCCATATTTTCAAAAACAATTATCAACCAAAAAAGATAAAAATGATGAGGAGACTTTCGCATACATTAAATTACCAAACATTTCTCCTGAAATTTTTCGTGTTATTTTAAGGTAAACTTTTACATAATACTTAACTTTGAAAAGATGTGGGTTTTCGCGCGCGCGAAATGAATAAATGAAATATATATTCATATATTTTTATTTTTATTTGTAGATATATTTATGGGGGACAATTTTCTATAGAAGAATATGATGCATCGGACATCGTCAAGGTTCTGGAAGCTGTCGATGAATTAGGTCTTGGTGAATTAATTCATCATTTACAATCATTTTTGATAAATAACAAAGCGACCTGGATGGAACAAAATTTCGATTTAATATATAAAGCAAGCTTTGAACATGATTCTCTCTCGGAACTCCAAAAATTTTGCATTAAAATTGCTTTTAAGGAACCCGGTAAAGTATTTACCTTGTCAAATTACTACTCAACTCCTGAAAAGTTATTGGTCTCACTTATTCAAGACGATAACCTTTCAATGAGTAACGTTCAAGTTTGGGAACATGTGTTGAAATGGGGAATTGCTCGGAATCCCAGGCTTTTTTCAAATCCTTCTAATTATTCAATCGACGATTTTAACACTTTGAGGAATACCTTAAAAAATTGTATTCCGTTCATTAGATTTTATAATATGTCTTGCAAGGAATTTTTGGATAAAGTATCGCCTTATGAGAAGATTTTACCCGAAGAATTATATAAAGATTTATTGAAAAAATTTATGAATAATAGACAAAGTGACAAAATGGGAATTAATTTGAGTCGACTTAAAATGATTAGGGAGATCGGTTCAACAACAATTATGGATTCAAAAATTATCACAACAAAACATGCAAAGTTAATTTCGAAATGGATCAAAAAATTAGATACAGATGATCCGTACAAATTTAAATTATTGTTTCGCGGATCTCGTGACGGATTTACGCCCATCAAATTCCATGAAATTTGCGATGATCAAACTCGTACTGTTACGTTAATTAAGGTGGAAGGTAGTAACGAAATTCTCGGAGGATATAACCCTATTGCGTGGAAATTTACGACTTCTTTAGATGATGTCTATGGTCATACTAAAGAGAGCTTCATATTCTCCTTTAAAGGTAAGGAAACTATTGAAAATCATATCCTAAGTCGTGTAAAGAATGGGGCGCATGCTATAAATTATTGGTTCGCTTCTGGTCCTTCATTTGGCAAAAGGGATCTTTGTATTTCTGGAAATACTTACTTTAGTTACTGTGAAAATTGTGACTATAAAAAACGGATAAGAGACAATGATAGTTATTTTGCGGTGGAAGAGTATGAAATATTTCAAATTATTTAAATTTCTTTTTTTTTGTAAAAATATATAACTTTTTAAGAAATAAATATACCAGGTTTTTTCTGAATTGAAAAGGTAATGAGCATTGCTTTAAGAGTCTTTTACTTCAATTAGCAAATCAGCATTCATTGTAAATTGTTTCACTTCACGAAATTGAACGAAACGAATTTTTAAAAAATTCTCGCAGTATTGAGTGATGAAAAAGGCATAATTTGTTGCTTTCGAAGATTGATTAAAAGATCATTGCTGTACTACAATGATATGTAATATGTGTAACACAATTCGCAATTAAATGCGCTGCCCAATCGAAATTATTATAAAAAAAATGCAAAATGGTTGATAACAAACTTTTACCAAAATTATTACAAAATTTACTTGATATCCTCGACGATGATGAGTATTATGATGTTACGATTGAAGTCGGGGAAGATCCTTATGTAAAAATATTTCGTGCTCATATCGTTATTCTATACTATCGCTCTCCTTGTTTGCGAAGAATTTTGTCATCAAATGAAAAGAAAGATGATGGTTCTTTGACACATATAAAGTTACCAAATATTGATCCCGAAGTTTTTCAAATCATATTGAGGTAATTTAAATCAACGATATTTTATTATTATTATTATTAATTTTACGAATTTACAAAAATAATTTTTTTTTTTTTAAAGATATATTTATGGAGGGAAACTTCCTTTAGAAGAATATGATACTTCAAATATTATTAGTATTTTAATTGCTGCCAATAAACTAGGCCTTCAAGAATTAATCATTCATTTACAACCATTTTTGATTGAAAATAAAGCAGATTGGATGGAAGAAAATTTTAATCAGATATATCAAACATGCGTTGAGCATTCATTTGTTGAACTTCAAACGTTTTGCACTAATTTAATGACCAAAGAGCCAGAAAAGATCTTTAAATCATTTGATTTTGTTTCAATTTCGGAGAAATCTTTTATTTCTCTCATTCGAAGTGGTAACCTTTCAATGAAAGATGTTCAAATTTGGGAACATGTTTTGAAATGGGGAATTGCTCAAAATCCCGAGCTTCCCTTAGAACCTTCCGATTATTCAAAAGATGATTTCAAAGTTTTGAAGAATTCTTTACAAAAATTTATTCCATTTATTAAATTCTATAATTTGTCTTCTAATGATTTCTTGAACCAAGTATTACCTTATAAAAAAGTTTTGCCAAAAGAATTGTATATAGATTTAGTTAAATATTATTTAAATTCAAATGATGGTAGTTCAAAATCCAAAGAAATTCTGGAGATTAAATCGGAACCTCGGATAACCAAAGAAACTCAGGTGATCGAACATCAAGTTGCTGAGGAAACTCGGGAGATTAATTTAGAACCTCAGATAGTTAAAGAGGATTGGGAGATTAAATCGGGAATTCAAGTAACTAATGATACTCAAGAGATCTTATCAGTTTCTCAGATAACTCAAGAGGTTAATCTCGAATCTCAAATGACCAAATCTCCAATGATCGAATTTACTGAAAAGGTTCAGGCAACAACCCTTGATTCCAAAATCATCTCAAATCAACATATTGAATTAATTACAAAATTGATCGATCATGTGGACACTGCAAGTATCTATGTCTCGTTGGTTACAGCAATTTTTTATGGGTCGAAATCTACTAAATCATATGAAGTCGAATTATTACTTCGTGGATCTCGTGATGGTTTCACGCCTAAGACCTTTCATGAAATTTGTGATAATCACGCAAGTACCGTGTTGGTTATTAAATTGAAAGGTAGTGATGAGATTCTTGGAGGATATAACCCGGTTAAATGGAATTATAACCATAGTTTTTGCGTTACCGATGAGAATTTTGGAGCTAATGATGATAGTTTTATATTTTCTTTTAAGGATAATAAGGCTATTGACGATCATATTTTAAGTCGTGTAGTGAATAAAGAATACGCTTTAAACGATATAACTTGTGGTCCTTCTTTTAGTTCAGACCTTATTACGTATGGGGGAGTTAGAGGTTACTGTAAAAAGAATTCTTATGAAAAAATGATTAGAGACACCGAAGATTTCTTTTTTATTGAAGATTATGAAGTTTTTCAAATCACACCAATATGATGATAGTGTGTAAGTCATCATTTAGTATACACTTTTAACTATAAGTTTTTTTTAATTTAAATTTGATTTTTCATTTTCCTGTAAAATTTGTAAATTAACTGGTAAAATTTTAGAAATTTTATAAAAAACTACTTAGTTTATGAAAATTAATGAATCGACTTATTGCGACAATTGAGATAGCAGATTTATATTGGATAAATCTTCCCAAAACAATTGCTTTTTGATAGATGAAATCCACATCGAAGCATTTCTTAATGAAATATGCAGAACCAATAGAAAAAAGAACGTCAGGAAACGTGGAACAGAAAATCTTATAATGTGCCAAAACCAAAACCTTGAATCAAACGATCACTATGCAGCAATCCTTAAATAATATGATTAAAAATTCATCTGTCCGTTATCCGATATAGTTATTATCATAATAAATGGCCCATTTGCTCACGCTTCGAACAATTTTATCAAATGAATGCTATTATTTTATTTGTGTAAAATCAAATATATATATATATATATATTGAATAAATCCGGAATATAATAAAATGTATAATAATAATATGTTACCAAACTTTTGCTTGAATGCTTAAGTTTCCATATGTAAAAGTTTCGTGTTCATATGATTATTTATTATTTTAATTACCGTTCTTCTTACTTGCGAAAGGTTTTGTCAAATAATAAAAAGAGAACTGATGGAGTATTTAAATTACCAATATTCTCCGTGTAATTTTCACAATTTTTTTTTTTTTAAAAAAAAGATACATTTATGGAGCAAAGATCTCTTTGGAAGAACATCTTAAGATTCTTGCCGCCATCGAATTTTGCATTTTAAATAAAAATTCTTACATTTGTTGCCAAACTTGAGTAAAGATACGCACCTAATACGTTTCACTAGCTTCTTAATGACCGGTCCGAAAACGTGTTCCATATTACGATCGTCCACAATAATCACGAGATCACCATATTTATTGAACCGGATCTTTTGCTAGATCTATGAGGAATCAACACTGAAACATAAATATGTTTTCGATTATTTGTAGAAGTTTTGATTTGCTCGTGATACTCGGCACGCTCAGAGACCTTGGATATCCGGTAATTCTTGGTGTTTTTAGTGTAGTACAGATCATAATCCATATCATCATAATATAAATATCTCTCATACTCTTCATCATCCTCTACTTCTAAGTTGTCTAGGTTGTCTTCTTCATTAGCTTTGGAATCATTCGGTAAAATATCAAGACCAATTTGGAGGCGCTTTGATCTTTTATAAGAAAATTCCACTTCGTTTTTCCTCTTTCTTGTGCATTCTATATACTGAAACCTCATACATGACTTGATTAACTGTTCTTTGATTTTATTTCACTTAACGGGACTACCAGAAACTGAACAGCTTGCCGATAATAGCACCACATTTTGTTCATTATCGATGAAAGAAACCACCACATCTGATCCTGAGTATATATCTGGTTGAATTGCATAAGAACAATAGGTTATGTCCATAACATATTTGGCTATTGGAACTCCTCCTGATAGATTGGAAGTAGTAATAAACTTCATCGTGGGAGTGAAGGTCAAATTGTTGATCATTTTTCCATTTATGAAGCTCTACTCGTACATTAAGTCTGTGTTTCTGAATGATTTCCGTAATAAAGGCTGCATCAAATTCATTGCTAATTGATTAAATGTTATTGAGCAGGATAATGTTATCAACAAAGGCATCTACCATGGTTTTTCCTCTTGTATTTTTAAGAAATAATCCAATGCTGTCAACGAGGTAAGGTTCAAGAAATGGGTTGATTTCGATTTTCCCAGAGATCGTATCATCAGGGCCAAGAACAACGCATTCTAGTGACTGACAAGGAATGATGCTATGCTGAAGAAGTTCTATGGCTTCCTTGAACTAATGATTGTAAAAAACACGAAGCCTAAGAACATCCATAATTGCTGTTTTGGATTGAAATTATTTGCACCAAAAGATTTAAAAGATTTACACGCAATTTCCAAATGTCAGAACAAATATGTTTATACCACAACTGAATATGTTCTCGTATCACTTGATCTTTCGTTTTATCATTCGATTTTTGCTCTGTTATCAACAGCTGAACAAATGAAGTACAGTTTCGAGGCCGTCCCCTGAGAACATATCCCAAGTAGTTGCGAATTTCGGGCGTAATCTGTCAGGTCAATTACCGCATCAAGGTTCTGCAGGATATCATCATGTGATAGGAATGGAAGCTTTAACACAATATGAGCATGCAAATCTGGGACTTCCCAACACTAGTGATGAGAGAAATTCCGCTTGCCATATGCATGTTAGTATCGGTAAGAGGGCAGGTAACGGGGGAAGTATGGTAAGATGTGCAATGTAAGCCTGCAAAAGATTCCATTTTTTGTCACGAACTGAACTCCCTTGGTATTTTCCATATTCGGGTCTACATAGAACTTGCGTCTCATCAAATATTAAAGTTAGATAATTTATTTTGAGACATGTATTAATCTTGTTAATAAGTGTAATTATAGTAAGAGTATCATAATCTTTAGGATCTAAGATCTGTCGGAATTCAGAATCATTCATTTGAAGCTGTACAAACAGCCATTCCTTTGGTGTTGAAATTTTTCCCTCAGTAAGCATCTTGATAAGTAATAGTCCGTGTGAGAGTACCGCTATGTCTAACATGCAAAAAACATGACTTTGTTGATCAGTACAGTCAAACTCCGATTGTATACTTCAAGCTCCACTGCCAAATGGTTGCCATATTGGCCCTTAATGGAGAAAATCAATATAAACTGACCAACGTTACATAGCAATTCTAAATATTGTCAATGTTTTTCCACCTCATGAAACCCCAGCGAGCACAATTATGTCCTTCGGTTATTCTTCAATCTTTTTTTGCACAAGAGTAACTGTTTCTTTGAATTGTGGATCATCATAAAAGGGATTATGATAGCACGTTTCAGATTCGTAAGGAATACACAGATCAACCGTTGTGAGAGTTTGTTTGATTATGCCACGGGGCAAATTTATTTTAAAAAAAGAGGGTACGGTTTTCAGTTTAACATATGGATCATTTTGTGGATTTGAAGAGTAACTTTTCAACGTTTCAGTCAAGGAGAGCACGTTAACAAGTTGATCGATTGAAAGAATATTTATGTATGGGAAGATTTTTATAACTAAAAATCAGATTGAACGTGAGCGAAAAGTCATTTGAAAACAGCCAAATTTCCAATGTAACAAATCTTTATTTTTAATTTCGTCAAAAGCTAAAGCAGTGAAATAAAAAGATTGGAATATAGGTTTAAGCCTTTTATAAAAGCTACATTTGTTCGAGAGGTAAAAAATTGGGAGACACTTACCAGTGATGGAAACGATGATGTGGATTTTCCCCATTTAGAGGTTGATTACTAAAATAGTTGCTAAACATGAGTTTTTGTAATCAGTAAAACATCTTCAACTACATCGACATTAACAATCCAAAGATTCAAACTGGAAGAGTCGTTAGTAAGGTCTTTAAGAATTTTATGTTCCCGTTCCCAGATATACTTCTTAAGGAAAACAACAGTTAAAAATTTTAAGGAGATATTATCATCTTTAATAGAAACTTTGTCGCTAAGGGTGACCGGGAAAATATGGGGCCTTTGCAATAGAAAGGGAGAAACTGCCGGGAAAAATCAATTTTACTTTTTTTTATATACCAAATATGATTTTCAGTTCAAATTTTGCATTAACTTATTTTTTATTTTTTCCGGCAGTTTTCCCCCCTTTCTATTGCAAAGGCCTCATATTTCCAGTACCTAAGACGAAAAAACTTAAAATCATTTTAGCAGTATATCTGCAATTGTGAAAATCGAGAGTTAAAAACAAAAGTTCAATAAATTAATTATTTCAGTAAAAACAGCATAGACTATAAAAAAAAGTTCGAAAAAGCAGTTTACAAATGACGTTTCTGTAGCATGGCTTGAGAATTTTTCGTAAGAAGTAAGCGATTCTGAATGTATCTATTGATATGATAAATAAGAAGAAAAAAGAATCGAGTTATCAATAAATAATTGTTTTTGGTATATAAAAAAGAACATTTTTTAATAAACTTATAACCAAATATCTCTTGAAGCAATAAAAGATCATAAGTACTGTACTGTAAGACGCGATTTTTATTGGTTAATTTTATGAGATCGACATTTAATGAACGCGTTTTAACTTGAATCACAAGAAAAATTTGCCCAATTGAAAATAAGGAGATGAAGAAGGCTGGAATGATGAAAATACAAACAAACGTTTGTATAGCTATTAAAAAGAATGACTTTAACAAAATATTATATATCAATGTATTAAAATATAAAAGTAACTTTTTTTAATGGTTTATAGTAAATTAAAAATTTTATAAATTAATAAAATATTATGCTACTAATGTCAAATTTATTTATTCTTCTGATATATGAAGAATTAATTTAGTATTTTTATTGATTTGCTTTGATACAATACTGTTAAGTTTCGTATAATAAACTAATTATTATTTCTAATAATCATTCATTATTTTATTCAAAAAATCCTTTGTGTAAAAAGGTTAGGTAATGAGAAGAAAAATTCTTATCGTTAAATAATAATATATATATTTCTTTTAAATTAATAATTAATGCCTAATTTGGAAACAAAGAGAGATTCCAAATTTGGAAATTCATTATTTTTCGCCGGGGATTGTATATTTAGGTTAAAAATTCTTTAATTGAATTTTACAATAATGATCTGATTAAACCTTTCATTATTTCCATCATAATTTCTTGTATCCCATTGCTTGATAATCAAACCCTTATTAATTCCTTTAGAATAATTTTCCAACATTCTAAGAATTTTTGATTTATCACCACAAACATTGATACTCAAATATTCCAAACATCCATTAATTTTACAGCTAATTAAAAATTCTTTAAAATCGTATTCAAAACAATGATAAAATGAAGAAAAGTGTAATTTCTTTAAATTACGGGAAATCAATTTTCCCAATCTTTTAAATACTTCACCCGTAGATAAATGATTTATGTCTGTTAGATTAAACGTATACATATCTTCAATTTCGCAAAGTTCATCATAGATTATTAATTCTTGTAGATTAATGCAATATTTTAGAATTTCTAATAGTTTTTCAAAAGTTTTTTCCGTAAATCCCATTTTAAGTATTTTTAATTGATGACAATTTAAACATATTGATGGTATTATATTAGGATAATTATTTAATAAATCCATTTCTTTAATTATAATTTGTTCCAAGTTAGAATTTGGTGAAAATATATAATCAAATATTTCTTTTGGTAATTTTGACTTTACGATTTTGAATGATTTTAGAGATTCGAAAGGATTAAAATCTTTATGACATTCTTCATATCCGATTTCACTTGATTCAATGCTCAATTCTTTTAGATTCTTACATGAAGATAGTATTTTAATTGGAAGAGCCTTTTTAAATGAACAGAAAGATATCCTGACGCGAAGTAGATTTTGATTTTCATTTAATGCATCAAATAATTCTGAAAAGTCACGTTTAATTAGGAATTCCAATTCAATATTCTGCAACTTTTTCTGTGAAATAATTAAATCCTTTAAAGATTCTAAATTTCCTTCAACTAATTCGAAATTCTCAATCGTAATGTGTTTAATATTTTTAGAATGTTTCATTACTTCTTTAAATAATTTTTCATAAGGAAAGTTATATCTTCCATTACATTTAAATGATCGTAATGAGGTGAAAAAATATTTGGAAACAACGTGATGAGAAAATATGAAATAATTTACGGGAATATAATCGCAGAGGCAACTTTCTTTGAACGGAATTGAAAATTCAAAATATTTAATTCTTGCGTCATACTTTAAAATGATGAGATGATAAAGTTGGGTCAAAATTGGTAAGATTTTGGTTTGTAGGATCGCTTTGGACGGATGATTTGATCTACACATGATTTGATCATCATTAATCTTATCTTTACAAAAATTTAAACAGGCTTCATACAACTTAAGATGACAAAGTTCTTTTATAAATGATAAATAATTGTAATTTATCTTTAACGATTTATTCACATATTGTTCCAATCCTACTTGCTTTAAAAATTGATTTGGAAGAAATGAGAGGCAAGTTCGAAATTGTTGGATTTGTTTAACGTGATTATTTCCCCTTCTATCATAAACAAAAGGTTTGTTCCATAAAATAGGAAGTGCAAGATTACTCCAAGATCGCGATACTAATGCGCAAGATAATAAGAATTTAGGATAAAACACCGGATAATACAGATAAGAAAAGATGATTTCAAGTATTTCTGGAATAATGATGGACTTGGAAGGCATCTCGTCAAAAAGAAAAAAAAAAGATTGGAGGAAGAGAAAAATAATATATATATATATTGTAGTTCCTTACAAATTTCCAAATCTTTTATATTAGAATTTCGGCAAAAATAATTACCGATGTGATATAAAATCAATAGATCAATATCATAATTGAGATCATAATTTTCTAATGGTAATCTTTTCCATTTCTTTTAATAGTAATATCATGTTTTTTTCCGAACCCGTAATATACTTTGATGCTTTAGAATGGGCCCAATACACTTTTATTTTACACACTATTAAAGCCTAGATCATGAACTTTTTTTTTATTGGGTGGCACTGCATTGTAGTCGATTGTCATATGCTTTATTTTAAAATATGTAAACTGATAATGAAGTTTTTGTTCTAAACTAGGATCTTTGTGAAACCTGCATGTCAAGGCACGCGGAATTAGAAATAAAAAGAGATACGGAAACAATGAATGAAACTAAATATGATATATCAATCCGAACCTCCGAATTTGGAACGCAGATTATGCCGGATTCAAAACGTCAAACCTTTTAATTAATACTTATTAAGTAAATTTAACCGTTTCTTTTTAAAAGAACAAAAAAATTATAAAATGTAAGTTTTAATAAATTTCCTTTTTTTTTATTTTATTTTATTTTATTTTTTTTTTTATTTTTTATTTTTTTTTTTTAAAAAAAATAAAAACTTTTGGAATATGTCAATTCAATCATTACCACAAGAATGTGTTTCTCATATTTTCGAAATTTTACAAGACAACAAGGATGATAAAAGTCTTTTTTCTTGTTTACAAGTAAATAGAGATTGGTGTATATGCGTTGTACCTATATTGTATAGAACACCATTAAATAAAGAGCAACATGAAAGAAGTAAAAGTCAACGATCCAAACTTATCTCAACTTACCTTTCTTGTTTGAATGAAGTAGAAAAGGATTGTTTTATGAAGATTCACGACATAAACGTCAGTTTAAATACTAGACCATTATTTGATTATCCGGTATACCTAGAAGAATTTTGTAATGAACACTTGAGGGAAAAAATAAGTAATTGGATTATGCTCATGATAAAAAATATCTCTTTAACGGAACAACAACAACTTCTTCAAATAATTTCAAGCAAATTATATCCTTTATTAATAAGCAAGAGTAAAAATCTTATCTATTTAAAGATCGTTAGCATTAATTCCGACATTCCCAATATTTACACATTCCTTGCCTATTCCGGGTTGGAGAATATCTCAAGGTTTGATTTCACATCTAACGAAAGCGAATTACCAAATATTATGAGATTAGTGAAAGAGCTTCCTTCCAGGTGTAAAAATATTCGTACGGTCAATTTTAATTACAAGTTAACCACAAATGAAGATGGTGAAATCGCCATGGCCAAAGCACTCTGTAAATTGATTGAAACCCAAAGCAACCTTAAAAGTTTATATTTAAAATTTAAAGGGAAGGCTATAAATCATATTATGATCGCGTTAAAATCAAAATCTCACAGTTTGACGTACCTGTATCTCAAGAAATTAACATTAAATGATGACGCAATCCATTCATTAACGAGATGTGCGTCTTTAGAAGTACTTGGATTTGAATCATGTAACATCACGTCAGAAAGTTGTAAATATTTTGCGGATGATTCAAAATTTCGCCTCAAAAAATTGTATTTGGTGGGAAATATGAAAACGGAAATCAAATGTTTAATAATACAAGCGGCCGGTCAATCCTTACAAAGTTTGATTATTGATGAGATCGATTCCGATTTAATTGCATCAATACTTGGTTCCTGTTCAAATATCATTGAATTAATATTGATGGCATCAGATTACGAAAATATCGGTCTTTATAAACTTTTAATGAATTTACGATACTTGAGAAAATTAACCCTACGGTTCACGAGCGAGTGTATTATGAAATCTTTAGGAACTTCTTTACCAAGTTCATTAAAACATCTTGGATTCATCAATTCCAACTGTACATCTCATACTTTTGATAATTTCCTAAACGAGTGTAATGTTCAAATAGAATCTTTGGAGCTATTCAATTTTGTTCATTTTAGGCATGTAAGTGAATACGTTAAGGGTCATTATAATCATTTAAGAGTAATTTATTTTGGAAATAGTTCTGATATGATCAAAGAAGAGCTTTCAGAAATTGATAAAATTAAAGAATTTGTTAAAGTAAAATTTATGGGTAAAGATTATAAGATAAATTCATTTGATTTTCTTAAAAAAAAATTAATATTCTAAAATAGATTTCTTTTATACAATATGAATAAGCATGAATTAAATGAATAGTATGATATGAATAATATGAATAAGTAAATAAATATGAGTTAATATGAACAAATAGTTTTTTTTCATTTTGTGATTTTATTTTTTTTTTAAAAAAAAATATGATATCCTAATAAGGCATAATATAATATCCACACTGTATATTCGGAACTAAAATAATCTTTTCGATTATTAATTACACACAATGACAGATTTTCGTCCTTATATGCTGTTGAAGTATCGAGAAATTCGTTTCCGAAATAAAACTACCTTTTTTTTGGATTGCTTATAATATTACAAGAATACGGAGTAATAAAGCATTCTAAGTAATTGATCTTCTAATTTGATAAGTAAAAAATATCATCCCAAGAAGATTTTTAGAGTTCATTGGTATCTGAAATTACAAAAGCAAATGAAAATCTCAATATATATTTCATTTAAAAGTTTAAGGTTTTAACCGTTTGTTATCAATCCTTTATTTTATTTAAATTAAAAATTCATGCGAGTATGTATTTATACCGAGTCGCGATTCATTTTAAATTATTTAAATCAGCTATTACGTTATTACGTTGCGGATCATATGATGATCTTTAGTTTATTTTTTTCGAATCGGAAGGCTTTTTTTTGTCTCAACGGCTAGTAACATTAATATAAATATATACATACATAAAATACTAATTTGGTCAAAAATAACATTTATATTTGAATCTTTTTAAAAAATAAAATAAATTAAATAAAATATTAAGATATGTGTAAATTCCTTAAATATTTTTAATGCTATGGCTGCTTCATATCGAACAATAATTCTGAAAAAATTGTATATATATTATGTCAACACTAGATGTTAAAAATATTTCATATAATAAAAAAATTCATTACATAAACCGATATTTTCATATACATGTATATATGTTATATTAAATAAAGATCTACACATTTTAAAATTAAAATTATAAATAACGGATTTGCTAAATTAGGCAAGACCATTTATTATTTCGGCGACCACAAGGTCATTTTTTTTTTATTCATCAAAATGCATATTTCGAGTAGGTTTCGTCTTTGAATTTACTGACGGAATAATCTTTATATTTATCATTTATTATTTATATTTATTATGAAAACCGTGAGAGAAACTTCGAAAATTTTTTATTAATAATAGTTTTAAGCGAGTAAATTTATGAAAATTATTATTTTTATTAGTATTTTATGATACAGTCTTATAAATACAATTTACGTTCATTATTATATTACAATATTAATCATAGATGATTACTTATTTTTTTTTTATATTGCCCAATAATTTACCATATTACTTAATTTTTTTTTTTGTTTCTTAATTATTAAATGCATTATTGTCAATCGTTTGTTCATAAAATTGCGGAAAATTATTAACGTTAATCATTAAAGCGTTTAAATTATAATCTCCCAATTCATAGATTGGGGAAGAAGACGATGCGAAAAAATTATTCGATTCAGTATTTAATTCGTTTGTGTTTGTGTTAGTGTTTGCGTTTGCGTTTGTCGATCTTATCGGTAAGGACGAAGACGATAAAGGCGAAGGTGGATATGATAAATAATTCGAAACGGGAGAAGAATTTTCCGATGAAATTGTTGATAGACTATCTAAATAAGGATACGCCGCATCATTTTTCTCTAGGTGTGAGGGGATTAAAAATAATTCATTTTCGTTATATCCCGTTCTCATACCGAAAATTGAATTATCTTCCATTAACATAAAATCGTTCCTTGACAATTCGTATTCGTAAGGAGGTTGTTGCCAGATTTGGGAAGGATATTGTTGATACCCTAAGGTAGATCGCATGATTGTTGTTGTAACGTCGTCGTTGATTTCAGACATGGTGACGTCAACGATATCACCAATGTCAGGTAAAACGGTTATCGAATCTTTAGAATGATCATGTTCATGAATTGAATCTGATTTGGTGGGATTCGAAGTGGAGCTTATAAAATTAAGGGAAGGTGGAACAACTTTCTTTGAAATCCTCTTCTTTTGATCAGAGATTTTTCCCGAATTATTTATGGTATTTGACATTTCTATTGAACGTATTTTTAAATATTGACTTTCTGTTTCACGGGCTAACTTTCGATACTCTGATTTAACTTGAGGTGATTCTTGACTCCAAGATCTTGATGCCAAAGTGGATAGATTTGTCATTTTAATCTTGTAATTGTTCGCCTTGAGTTCTTTAACTAAAGCAGCTCGATAAATAAAAAACTCATTTGGCATTTTTGGGTTCTTTGACTTGCGCTTTAATAGGTTCTCCACCAAATAATCGGTATCGATGGACGGAGGGTAAGGTGGTCTTTTAATGGAAATCGAATTTAAGTCGTCCATGTTGTTGGGTTGATTAAGAGCAAATCCTTGAACTGAGCTAACTTCGCAAGTTTGAAAGCTTAAAAGGGTGGTCTGTGATTTATCCATTTGTTCACCAATTTTAAAATTAACGGAATTTATTTATTTGTTGATTATATTAAATAATAATTAACAAAGACATTAAACTTTAAACAAGATCTTTTATTTAATGAGAACAAAAAATAAAATAAATTAATATAAATAAATAAAATTTTTTCTTGAAAAAAAATTTTCTCAACAACTAGAGAAAAATGAATTCAAGTAAATCAGAAGAAAGGGGCTTCGAAAACTCTGTCTTTTATGTCAAATATTAATTCTGAATTATGCGGTATTACTGGTATTACTTACTATATAAATATGTAAATTATATGGGTTAATAATGATCATTTTCAAAGTGAACCGTAAATAGTAAAATGGACCGAAATTCCGATGAATGTGATGTCGTTTTTTCTCATTGACCGCAGGAATGGCTGCGCCTAATAATAACATGTAACAGATTTTCGTATTACAATTCCTATTGTTCCAAAATATAATTATTGATAAATAGAAAAGCTTGGAAGTTTCAGAGATTATTTTTTTCATGGAGACATTTCTCTGCAATTGACTTTTTTAGATTGAAAAAGAAAATCACATTCCTCTCGGAATCATTCCTTGAGACTTTCTTCTTGACATACGGTTTCCTTAACGGGGATTATTATGTCATATATTTATACTTTCAAAAGGACCTTTCCCTCCGTACATGGAAAGATCGTTTTGTTTTGTTTTTAATCATCATTCTTAGCAATTCTGATGAGGGTGGTGTCATAATGATTAAAATTTAAAGAAACCATAACGGGTAAATAAGTCGAATTATTTGCTGCGGAATCTGCGCACATAAATAAACTTTAATTTTCAAAAAAGGGAAATTGTTTGATTGTTTGTTGTTCGATATACTTGAACCAAAATAGGAAATTGAACCTTTTAAAAAAAGTTACAGACAAGGATCATGCAAATCAAAGTTCATGTCATTCATGTGAATATTTCAGAAAAGTTCGATTTTCTCCGCGTAAACACTTTTGACATTTAACAATGTGAACAGAATTGGTAATTCTCCACATTCACATTACGTGTGAACAATGCGCCTTTAATTCCCATTAATGTAAATTGTTTGTTACTAAAAACTCTTTTGAATCTTGCTAATCTTGTCATAACTGTGTTGTATCATCTTTGGTAAGTGAGGGTTTGAGGGCTAATTTATTACTGCGTCAGGCAAAATTTTTTTGAATTAATTGCGAAGTTTATACCGCGCTCGCGAACTTCTACAGCAAAACATTCTTTTTCCAAAGGTATGAAGTATTCACGTTGGGGAAGGATGATAGCGATTCTTTCTTTACGGGTTTGACTGTCCGATCTTTATAAAGTTTAGTAATGTAATTTACCGATTGGAAGTCAACCTTACATATAAATCGTGATGAAAGTATGAATAACTTTTCTGATTGGTTTCGATCGAGATTTAAAGAAAAAAATAATCCACTTGAATCCAAGATCTCGTTTTGTTTTCGATAAAAAAGAAACAGATTTCAAATATGGAAATCTGTAAGGAATATCGAGATCATCATGATGATCGACGATAGTATTCCATCGAAAATGCCTGAATCGGAGTTATCGGAATTAATATTCTTACCGAAAGTAATCGGATTTATAACTCCATTCCCTTGATACCTTAAATAAATAATATTTACATGATGACTCTTATTTACACTTTTTTTTTTTATATTATCTTTTAATAATATCAAGTTCAAAATTACATGATTTTTCGATTTCCTATTTCTTTTTTTTTAAAAAAAAATCTTACGAGGAATTTTCTCAAGAATCACTTTGTGTTTCAAAAATGGACCGTTTATGTTATTGATTCTTAATTAGCAGTTACTGTCAACGATTTCAAGAGAAAAAAAACGTAAACAAAGGAAAGCCAAGAGTTGAACAGAAAAATTGTACGCCTTGCTTCTATCTCTAATCCAAAGGAAAAGTTGCAAAGGCTATTTAAGAATATCATGCAACTAATCAAAGATTTCTAGGATAAAGAATTTGGATAGGAATATTTTTTTTCAATGGTGGATCGGAAAAAGTGTTGCCTAATCGACTCATAAATTTTTTTATCGACGGTACAGGGCAAGTATTATTATGATATTCAACAAGGTGGCATGTGGGAATTGTTAATTACTTTGCAGCTTTAGCTGTCATTACAAATATTACATCACGAAACGATTTTTGTTGCACGTAACGAGCAAGTATATTGGTTTTTGCGTAAGTATTTCATATTGATATAATTTATTTATCGTACCACTGCAAATTATTAATTTTTTTTTTGTCTTCTAATGAAAACTTGGTTGTCGTTAATTGAAAAAGTTCACGAAGGTTATGTTGAATGACAGTGAATTAGTTAGTGAATTAGTTCACACACGTATAGCATCGTTCGAAGGATAAATTAGAAAACCAAAAGGCAAAGTCGAATGGAGTGATGAGAATGCAATCTTTAGGTCATAAATTTAGAAATGATGGGTCTTTTGGCGACAATGAACTATCCTTGTGAATATTAAACTATTTTGATTTTTCATCGAGTTTATTTCGTTTGAATTCGTTTTAGCGTCGTACCATGATCGAATGGAAATTCGGTTATAACAGTTCTAAAAGATTTACCTTGATCATCAAACCGATACTGTAATGGTTTCATGTAGCGTTAGTCTTGAATTATCCCTGAAACTTATGAAATTGTATCTAATATTGACCATAAAGAGAAGATACTTTAATTAAGAGATAGAATATAAGGAGAGTCGTGTGATGGTGCAAATATGGATTCGGATGATGAGGAAGAAAGGTAAGAATAGGAGGATAGATATTGTCACTTGGTTTTAAGTTATATTGGTGATGAAAACGGTGAATATCCAAGATGAAAAAAAAAGAGAGGAAGAAATGTAGGTTTGATTGACTAATATATCTGATGTAAATTTAATTGTAATTCTTAAAACACAAAGAATAAAGCTTTGAAATGCGATCGAATCACGTGACATCAAAATCATATGATCCGTAACAACTTTATTACCTTTTTTTTTTTTTTTTTATGAACATACAGTATTATCGAAATACTAACTTAATATATTAATCTTTGTGAAATATAATTTTGATTAATAACTTGTTCACGTATCTTGCTTCTGAGGCAAGTACAATCGATATTATGGTTTAATTTATGAGAGATAGGATCAATGTATCTTAATACAATTATGCGGATTCTTCATTCATTAAAGATCAGCTTTTGACAATTTATATTGATCGAGATAAATGAAATCCTGCAAAGTTGAAAAAAGTACTCGTTTAAAAAGTAACATTATTTTATTGTCCTTTCGAGGATTAATAAAGGTAAAGAGTATATATATTACGACAGAATAAACAATTTATTTGCTCTTTAAAATTTTCGCATGAGATTTTCCCAAATCCGATATGTTACCAAAAAATAAAAATCATAAAAAGAATTCTTATCAATTGCTTGCCTCTTCCAGTATTTAGCTTTTGTTACAAGTTAGATTTATATAGTAACTAAACAAATAGATTTCATTTTATCAGAGAATTAGACAGGACTGTTTATAATAACTAACGAATCAAGTATATGATTTTAAAGACATATTAACTAAGATCGCGGTTTGTGTTTGTTTTGTTCTGTTAAGTGTATCAACCCAAATAATTAGCAGATGTATCATCGAATATTAAGACAACTAACACAAAGATCTCCTGGCATATTCTCATAATAGGATTACTTACGCAACGTGCTTAGCTTTTTTATAGACGTTGCATTTATCACTGCTATTACGTTTCTGAAAGGTGTTAACAAGTTTGTTCTTTTTATATGCCTAATTCATCGTTCGTTCTTTTCAGTTACCACATAAGTTTTTATTACTAATATTAATCCCTAGTTTTATGAACTATTTATTTATCGTTGTATCTGTCAATATCAAAGCACTTGAAAAGAGCATGAAGTCGCATCATTTGTCAACGAACCATCATTATATTTAATCGATTTGAGCCTATAAATAAACAGATAGATACAAAAGCAAATTAAGGTTGCGGGTTAAACCTTAACTTTTCGAAAATAATATTGTTAGTTTCGACGGGTTCGACAGTTCGGCGGATTTCGTTGGATTTCGATGGATCCTACTCTAAGTAATTTTTATTTTATAATTCTTTCGTCGGAAGAGATTTCTAATCGAAATCTCATATGAACGATATGACGACATTTACATAATAAAAAATTATTTATTTATTATTATTTTAATCAATAATCCCTCTAATCACACCACCCGCTTTAATTTATAAAGTTTACACACTCATAAAGGAAGACTAGTCTACATGGTGCTATCGACTCCTATCCGAGGACATGGGGCTAGAGTCACCTATAAACATCGCCTCCCCCCACAAGAGGGAGTATAAACACTCACAAAAGTGAATGCAAACTGAGGAATAGACAAATGAATTCTATTTTTATTTAAATTAAAAAGTGAAAATTTTGAAATTATGGGATTCAAAGATCTTCATAATATACACTAATTATGGAAATATATGGTTGATCTATGATCCAAAAGATAAATCTCTTATATACCGTATATTTGTTTTAATTTGATTATTTTTTTTAAATATAGGTAAACCTTCAAAATTTTTCACTTATAAAGCTGTGAGGCAAAACCTTAATCCTACTTTGGCATAGTCAAATTTTTTTTGATAACTATGATAAGTTTCAATAGATTATAATTTTGTTTATTTTAACTTTAAACAGAAATTCAGATATAATTCTAAACTTAAGAAAATTTTTTCAGATTTCCAAAAATTTTATTAAAATATTATCATTTTATAATTAAAATTAATATAAAAGTGGTTAATAAATTTATTATACTAAAATTATCATTTTTCACTATATAGACAAATTTTGGTTTTATAATAGAATTTTAAGAAAAATATTTTATTGGTTAATATTTAAATTATATAATCAGAAAATTAGGTTGATCAATATTTATTATTAAGAATTTATACAATCTATTACATTTTTAGGAATTTTTTTTATTACAGTTCGGGTAATAGTATGCGACATTATGACTAGAATCTTATGAAACTATATGTCGACCACATTCCCTAGGTCTCCGCCAGCTTATATGTTCATTAGTAACCTTCACCAATAAACTGATCCAGATGTTGCCTTTGTCAGCAGAATTAAGCCCTTATAGAAGATTTGACACCCCCTCCGGTTACCACCCATCTGAAAACTACATACCACTATAGGACTGAGGGATCTATTACACCATATACCTTACTAGGGTATACTCAAAGTACAGTATACAAATATAATATTCGTATAAGTATAGTACTAGTACATTGTACTACTGTACTTAGTACAGTAGTACAATTATATATTTAATGAGAAGTACATTGTACTAGTACAATTTTAGTACAATTTTAGTACATTTTAGTACATTTAGTACATCGGTTTATGTTCAGTTCATTTACATTTATAAAAGATAAAATGGTTCAAAATTTAAGAGACTTTATTATTAAAACAAAAAAAAAAAGTGGTTCTAGTAATAACTTATGTTATTGTAAAGTTTGTTTTATCAAACTTGGTGAAAACCATCCAGAATTAAAAACTATA
>CAMKVN010000939.1:0-22237 GCA_946474995.1 Funneliformis geosporum
AACACAAGATATTAAATCTCGATGATAAAGAAAATATTCATTATCATTATAATTTGTTATTAAAGTTTTTTTAAATTTCAAATTAGCAAACGTCATATTATCCATAAATTCTCATTCTCTTTTGATGTTTTTTGGTAAAGGTGATGTTGTAAGGTTGGAATGTTTATTAAAAAACTTTATAATTACATTTCTAGTTTTGTTGTTTAATTTATGTTGTATCACTAATACCCTCAAATCTGCATAGGCTTCATTTGGAAATTCTATATGATTTTCGGATTTTTTTAATTTGTCTTCGGGTTCTAATTCTAATGAATCTTCAGAACCTAATACATCCTTAGACTCTTCGTGTTTGAATATATCTTCAGAATTTTCTAATAAATCTTCAGATTCTAATAAGTTTTCAAAATCCTCAACATATTTTCATTTGAAATTTCATTCTCATGAAAACTCTCATATTTCATCTAATATAATAAGTTTGTAATTAGCAGACATAAAATTTTAAAATTTTTTAAATTTATGATTTTATACCTCATTGTCTATATAATTCATAGAAAGATCATCACTTTTAAGAGAAATATTATCAATGTCTTGAATTTTATCATTAGAATCGCTCTCTTTATTTGTTTCTACCCTTTGTAAGTATACTAAAACATGTTGACTATATGCTGAACGTTTACTAAGTATTCGGGAACAAAAGCGGCAATTATAGTTTATTTTAATAATATTTATTTTTTAACTATCACGTTATATATATTACAGTTTATTATATAAAATTATAAAAGAAAATTCTTTTTAAACCTAACATTGAAAGTTACATACAATTAAGATGAATTTTAATCTTTTATACTGTATATTTTTGTAATTCATAATAACAATTCATAATAATAATCATGATATATTGATAAAATAACAATTTATAATAACAATCGTAAAATTATGATAAATTGAGAAAGTTACATGATCTACAAATTACGTAATACTAATTTGAATCATGAGTTTATATAAAAACCCTTTTTTATTTTTTTTTTTTTTTCACATATCGAAACTACTTTTACAACAGGCAGTATAGTATAAATACATTATTTAAAAGTTATTAATAAATAAAATAATTTTCTGGAAGTTTTCAATAAATAACCAAAAAGTTAGTATGTTTATTAAATTAGTTTAATATTTTTAGGTAGTGACAGCTAAAAAAGCATTTAAAAGTTTAATCCTAATGATGGTTTAACACACCTTTTAAGTGGTGATGAGTGGACTAAAGTGTAAGGGTACATCTTCAACAATTATTATTTACATATTTTACGTTTAAGATCTTTTATATTAAATATTATTAAATATTATATTAAATAACGTAATTTTATAACTTATTATTTTTAATATTTTTTTTTTAACTTCCAAAACTTAGAAACCACCACACTGAACAATATTTCTTACTCAAGTTGTTTATACAAAAGTATCAGTCAAAATGATGTTAAATCCAAAGATATCTCATTTTACCATTGAGCGTAATTATTAAAACTATCTGAAATGAAATGAAAATTAATACAATTATGAAGAAACAGAAAATATAATATAATGAAGGGAACAGAAAATATAGTAGAAATAATGTATTTCGATGAAAACGTAGTTATTACGGAGGATTATGGTGAGGTATTTCAAAATATATACAAATTGTAAATTTTTCAAAGTACTTCGCTATAAAAATTTTCCTGATGTATTTTATAAAGTTATTTTAATAATATAAAGATAATTAAAAATTATAAAATTTTAGCTTTTATAAAGAAAATAATATTATTAAAAATTTTTTAAACTTTGATCTTAAATTAATGTAAAAAGTTACTAATTAATATAAAATATTTTTTTGATTTTACTTAAAAAACATTATAAATTTTATTATAAAAATATTATTGGTTTAATAACTAATTTTTATTATATTTAAAATTAAAGTAAAATTCCTTCTAAATTTAGAAGGAAAACTATTGAAAGGATAATAATTTTTTAAAAGTTCTTTAATAATTTATATGTTTGCATACTAATTAAATCACTTTATCATCAATTAAAGTCATAAAATTTTTTAATAAATTATAAAAATTATAATAATTAAAGTTTTTTTTATAAATAATTTTATAATATTCTATTATAATTAATATATTTAAAATTAAATTTTAAAAAGTTTATCATAGGTTAATCATAAAATTTTTTAAAATAATTTTTTTTTAAAAATTACAAATTTTTAACTTTTAAGTAATATTACATTTTTTATTATATAATAAAAGATAAAACTTATTATAATAGATTATATATTTATATAATTAATTTAAAAAAAATTTCTTAAATATATTAATTATTTATAAAAGTAAATCTAAAGAGAATTTAAGTAAATATGCAGGCAAATTTGCTTGCAAAACCTTATAATCTAAGGGATAATAATAGGTTATTTGAATTAATTTATGTCGATTTTGAAACATTATTGATAATATAGATATATAAAACAATATATCACTATTATATTATACGTTTCTAAGTAGTAATACAGAAAATATTTTTACAGTATTTTCTTCTTCAAGGTTATTATTATCACTAAATGAAAAAAAAAGTCTATAAACTAATATTTACTTTATATTATTATTACTTAATAAACTTAAATCTGGTGATCATAATTAAAATTTTTTTCAATGCTTAAAATTTTCTTAAATGGTTTAATAATTACATATCATAAACTTGCGATTATAATATTATGCAAATTTTATAGACCATAAATCTTTTAAGTATTTTGACCGTAGTATAGCGTAAATGCCACAGATCATAAATCTTATAAATCTACATCAAAATGTAAAATTTACGTAAACTCTCATAAATTTACGAACTGTAAATCTTATATAATATTTTGCATTAAAAATATTCCTATATAATAATAATATTTAGAGAAATAGAATATGCTGAGTCTGTTAATACATAATCTGTTTCTTTAAAAAGTTGATTTCTATAATGATATAAACTAGAATTTTTAAATACTTTTACATCATAAACTGATATTGGATATCTAATATTATAATTGATAAACATTCCTTGATGATTTATAATAGCTTGAAGATGAATTGTATAATGGCGTTTTCATGTAAAATATACATCTTTATTTTGCTTACTAGGAGCTTTAAATAGACATCTAATGTGCCAATTATATAAGGAAACCAATAAATACTTTCAAAACCCTTATGAACTTTTTGTCGATATTCTTCAGTGACAAAATAATAGTTTTATTTTTCAAAGATTTTAAAGTTTCAACTATTTTTGAAGTAAATAAAGGAACAGTATCCTCTGTTATTCCAAATTTAGAACAAATGTGTTGCTTTTCCACCTAATCTATATAAGACTACTGCAAGTTGTTTTTTTACTGGAAATTGTCCGTTTTGAGGAATATCTTTAAAATTTTCATGATCTTTAATTCTATTAACTCTTATCCAAAATGTTGACTGTTTCATTCTTAAAGTTCTCTTAAACCTTATATTATCATAATTAAATAAAATATTAGAATACCACTGATCTGATTTTGGTTGAATTGTTGGTTTAAACGATTTATATTAATAGAAGTATATCATAACAGATATCAATTCAATTTCTAAATTGAGATCTGAATTTCAGTTAAATCTAAATCTTCAAAAGCTTCAATGAATGATTGAATTCATATTTAAAAAAATAATATATAATTTTTAGAAATATTATTTTATAGTTGTAAATTTATTTGAAACAGAAATTTCAATATTTTAGCATTGCAAAAAAAAAAAAATAGCTTAAAAAATTTTAAATTATTCTTTTCTTCCGTTTTCAGTAATTCCGATTTTATTTATTTTTTTTCATTTTACACTCTATTCTTGGAAATTCAGAAGATAAATAATAACAATAAAAAATCGCTTTTATAAATCCATAAGAAAAAATAAAATTTAATAAAATTCTTCGCCGCAAACGATTTGTCATCATGGCAAATTTGATCGTGCGATTAAATTATGCGCAGTTAAAGTATTTCACATTGCTATTATAAAAAAATTATTTAATTGAGAACAATAAAAGAAGCGGTCCATTGCACGTGAAAAAACATCTAAAAAAATAAATTATCCTAAAAAAAAAAAAAAAAAAAATTAAGAAAATAAATTAAATAAAAGGTTAAAAAGATAAAAACGAAAATAAATATACCTTTTATATTTATTATTGACACTAGCGAAAATTTTTTAGATGAAAAGCAAAAAATAAAAATATAATATATTAAACCGAAAAGCAAAAAAAAAAATAAATAAAAAACTATATTTATATTTACCAATTAAAAAAAGTATTGCTTGCTACGCTTCGCTTGGTCAAACTTTTTATTCGACTTTATAAAAAAATCTCTTCCTGCAGCCCTCATATTATGCTGACCCGGAAATTTCATTGTGTATTATAATTCAATTCCTTATCTGATATGCAAAACTAGTGCGATACCGTAATGGAATATAATACGTGACTGCCTAATATTCTTTACAGCATAACCAAGTCTTAGTATTTCTAAAAGATTTTAATTCATTGCAGCTTGGCATTACTGTGTAGAACAAAAAATCCACTTTCATGGTAAAATTGTGTGCGACAGAAGAATTTGAATGAATGTATTTGTTTAAGTGAAATCCAATTTGTTCTTTTATTTTTTATTTTTTTTGTATTTTGAAAGCAACGTTAAAATTAAATATCCCAATTATTTTTATTTTTATTTTTCTTTCTAACCATTACAACAAATTATTAAAATTACAAACAAACAAGAAAAATTACAAAAAACGAATTAAACGTTGGAATTATTTTCCTTAAATGCCTTTTTACCAACGTCACTACAACATCGAATGAATGTAAAAATGAGGGCTACAAGTAAACAGATAAGACTACCTATTGATAAGGCATTTACAGGTCCATTATTATTATCTCCAATGCCAGGAAAAGCACCAATAATACTAAAAACTAAAGTGAAGAGCATTGACGTAGTTATCAATGAGGCTAAGTTAAGTATTATTGATAGGAATAATAACAAGATTGCTAAAGAGTAGTAAAATGTGGCATTATTCTTATCAACAAATACTAATAAAAGCAAAGCCACAAAATTAAATACCGCCGCAGCAATAATCGGTTTTGCCAACCATCCAGATATACCATTGGTGGATTCCTTGGGTTTGAAATTATCGAAAGCTTCCAATAATTTTTTTAATGCCTCTCTAGCAACCTGTTCGACCAAATCGCCGGCCTTTTCCCCAATTTCCCCCGCTTTCTCGCCGATTTCATTTACGGTTTCTTCAACGTCAACGTCTTTGGCAGCATCACCTACCTTTTTACCAACATCTTCGGCACCTTTTCCCACATCTTTTGCAACGTCGCCTACATCGTTACCGATCTCAACGGGGTTAAAGTCACGAATGGCATATTTATGAATCGACCGTTTTTGAATCTCCCCGGATTGGATCTCTTTCGAACTCGGTGCTAAATAAAACAAACAGATAAACTTAGAAATTCAATTCGCAATTAGTGAAATCACGTGATACATTTTATAAGATTTACCTTTGTCGAAATCATGGGAAACCTCTTTCGTACAAACGTTATCGATACAATATCCAAGCAAAGTAAATTTTATACTTTTTCTTTGTATCAAGTCGCTTATCCCTTTGTCAAATTTAAACTCATTGACATATACGCTTCCAGTTGACCCACCAATCAACATGGTCATATAGAATATGGTGGACAATAATATTAAACTTATGGTAACGAGTCTCAACTTGTCTTTTAAGGTTTCTCGTACATTTTCTTGTATTTTTTTTTGTATTTGAGATGGTTTTTCCGACATTTTGATGAATTTAGCGGACTGTAAATTAAAAAAATTATTTTTTTTTATAGAAAGGAAAGGAATGATTATTTTTCACAGTCCCGCTGTGTTTGATTGTAATGATTAAGAAAAAGAAATAAAAATAAAAATGATCTTTTAGAGAATTGGGATATTTAGCTTCGGGGAAGGTTTTTTTTTTGGTGGACGACGTGGAATCCAGCGTGGTCAAAGAAAATTCGAATTGTCAACAAATGGTGTATTTATAAGAAAATTCACATTTTACAACACATCCTTGTTCTCCTTTAATGAAACCTTTTGAGCCGATGCGTTTAAAATTGTTAACAAGAGTACTTTGTTTACCTAATAAAATGCATTGGAGATTTTTGTTTCAAAGACAATGTATTCATTCTCCATGAATTTCCTTATTTAGGAATTGTTCATATTACCGGTTTTAGACATTTGTGGCAGGGCCCTGCAGTTTGCTCAGATGATTGATGGCGCCTATTTACCTCCTATTTCTAAACAAATTATTATGTTTTTCCCATGAAAGCCTTATTTATTAAATAGTTATTTTAACCAAAAGGAAAATTCTTATCTAATAAAAAGTCTTATATGTCAAAACAAACAAAGCTTACAATAATTTTATTTTGATTTGATTATTTCCAGCCAAAATAAAGTTAATCATAAGTTTAGTTTAACCACGTCCTGCTTTCGGTTTTGAAACGAACATAATTTTAAAACAATAGACAGGTTTGAAAATTGAATTATTTTGAATTTTCGGTTTCAAATATCCACCCAATCAGCGTCAATTCATAAATATATTTAACAATATTATTAACATTTAGTTTAGTGGTAAGTGGTAAGGTAAGCTAGGCTATAATAACAAGTTTTAATTGTCTATGAAAATTTTTTACCCATACTAATATTTAAATCTACTTTCACATGATACATATCATTTAGGTCATATTGAATTTTTTTTTTCTATATAGGTAGTAAAAAAACCTTCACATTTTTTAAAGGAAAAAAAAAAAAGAAAATCGTTCCCATGGAGAAAATCGTTCCCATAGAAGATAAAATAGTCACATTTCATGTCCATCTACCGGTTGATATTGAAAAACATGGGCAACCAATTGTTATAGGCAATGGAAAAGAATTAGGAGAATGGAAACTTCCTATCATAAAACTTTTTCGTCCATTTCCTAATAATAATCCTACCTACTGGAAATCTAAATCAATCGTTATATCAAACGTACCTCATATTTTACAATTAAGTTATAATTACGCTATTCATGTTCCGTCTTCAATTTTTCAATTGGAAGATGAAAAGGTCTTGTTCGAAAGCTCTGAAAAACGTTCGTTAGATGGAAAGAACCAATTTGATGTCTGGATTAATGGGAATGATCTTTTGAAAAAATTTCATTTTAAATCTATTGCTGATTATGCTTTCGTAGATTGCATTTATAAACAAATCACACCTGATAATCTAAGTGAGAGTGTTGAGGATTATATAAAATTATTAAAAAGTCACGAGGATCTTACAATTGGTTTTTCAAATTACAATTATATAGTCAAAAATATCAATGATATCTCATCGAGGGATCAACGACTTTTCTTATGTCTCTTGTTGGGATTTTACATTTCGAGAGAACATGTTACATATAATTTACCGCAAAATTTCAAATCAGATGTTTTAATTGATGCTTTCGTAGACTACAAGAAAGATATATTATGTTCCGATGATATCGTTAACTTTATCATTATAGCCATCTCGTGCTTGATTCAACACAATGCTTTTCAATCAAAATTAAAATGGATCGAAATTCTTACCATCGTCAATGAAATCGATCCGGAATTTTCTTTTTTGGAGAATTTAAAAGATGTTAAATATAACGATTCAGATTTGTGCAAAATTGCTGATAAAATTAAACCTTATATTAGCAGTATTAAACCTGAAAATGCGATGAAAGTTACTCGATGGTTGGTACGTCAATGTGAGAATATTAAACCTCTTTTTGAGGTTTGGGATATCTTCCCCGTTAGAAATAAGCAAATCTCTCAATACTTCATTTATCAAGTTCAGAGTATCATTTCTAATAACCACGCAAACGACTTGTTATTTAACTATTCGAAAATTCCATGTGATTTCCAAGATCGTGTTTCTTATACTTTCCGAAAACGAGCTTTATCTTTACTTAAAAACCTTGACGAATGTTGGACAATTTCAGATGTCTCCGCCCTGCGAAAACTTTTGCTTCAAGATAATCTAAACTGGAATCACAGTGATATCATGTCTTTCCTGAAATTGATGTCTCGTACTCATAATTTGGAATTATCAAATAATTTTCCCGAATTTTTGAATGATTTGCTCAGCATCAAAAGCTTTTCCGACGTTGAAATGAAAAAGATATCTGCCATTTGTAAAGACTGGTTCAAATTACTTTTATCCATTAAAATTACCAGTTTGTCAGATGAAAATAAATATGTCTTTATGATATTTCAACAATTAGATCACATGTATCCCTTGTTTAAACAACGGATCAATATTTGGAGAGATTTATCAACAATTGCTTTAGATAAGGTGAAAGGTTACTCGGAATCTTGTATCTTGGGTGCGACAAAATCTATAATTGAGATACAAGAAAAAGAAGTCAATAGATTATTTACCCAAATTATCAAAGAGATATTGAACAATGAGATTCAGCAGGCTGATGATCAATTAATGAGCAAGATATTTTTAATCTGTGACTGCAAAGACAAATCGCTTGAAGTGCCACACGCGTAAGTTTATACTGAAAATTTATAATTTTTTGTTTGATTTATTTCTTAAAAAAATCAAAAAAAAAAACTAAAATAAATTTAAAATTTTTAGGTTGTGCGAGGATATCTTATGTCATATTATGTTTATATTACGAAACCAATTGCCCATATCAGAACGGCATTTATCTATTCTCAAATCGAGTCAATTTTGGATCACCATCTTGAGCGCTACCGGAAGCAATGCGAATCTTCGTTCAAACTCATTGGTTCAGCAAGTTCAAACGTCTATCGTCGAACTTGACAGGATGCTCCTAGAAAAGACGATAGATATGCAATTATTACAACAAATTTTGGAATACTCTGACGACATGTTATCACAGCATTTTAAAGCTGCCATAAAAGGTGATCGGGAAATTACAACATTTAAACCATTCAGAAAGTTATATCTTGATTATAAAGATCGAATCGCTCAATTATCCGATTTTTATAAGGAATTCTGTTCGATTCCTCAAGTTACCGACGCAAATGATTTCATTCATGATATACAAAAACTTGTGCAAAATTCGAATAAGGTCACGTTGAAACAGGTGTCAGGACCGGATTATTGGATATTTCATGAGAAAGCATTGGACAGTGCAGCTCATTGCTACAGACTTAAACGATCTCAAACCTTTCGAAATATCTATGAAGATTATCTTCAGAAAAATTCTACCGTAATTAATGTAGAAGATATAGCACAAAAATTTATGCCATCCGTCTTTAAAAAGTATGATGCAATGTGTAAAAAATTTGAAAGTTGGGAAGTAGTTAGTTGCTCTGAAGCATTATTATCTTGGAAGAATATTAAAAATATTCATGATGAATTTAAATTAACAGAGCTAAGTCCTTACAAAAATTCATCACTTTTACATGCTCTTGAAATCCTAGTGAACCTTCCCCAATGGACAGAAAGAATTGAGCAATTGAAAAAAATTTTCCAAATTTTCTCGATACAACTTCAATCAAATGATATTTTAAAATATGATTCCTTGGTACTCGGTCAATTAAATCAATTTGTTAAAGACCTTGAAAGCAAACATTATCATAAGGTTGACCAAAACTGTTGGAATTTGATAAAAGAACTATCAATTGCCGAGGATTTTTTGAATTTCTTAAAAATAATTCCTGATCAAGATATTAAAAAATTGATTAATGATCATTCTGATGAAATGTTAATTCAAGAGGATACCGTGTTGTCACTAATTCACGTTAAAAAAAATATATTTCCGCTTATTAATAATCCTAAAGTCACCGCTGACGAATTTTTGGACGAATTACAACTAATTGTTAAGAAGAATTCTACATTAGCATGCAAACTTGCATGGTGTATTTCTAACAATGCGATATTACAAGAGATGCACTGCAACATTTTAAATCATGAGCAAGATACTATAGAAAAAATCAAGAACGCCTCTTTCAATGGAACTTACAGCTTTGCGTTTGACGAGAAAAATGACAAGTGTTTGGTAACATTGAATCATTCCTCGTCGACTATAGATATAAATGAAATTCCGAACTTGCGTGACAAAGCTCTTTTATTAACAAAATCAGACAGCTTTGATAAAAACACCTTAATTGAATTACCTGACTTTGTTCAAATCGTTAATTTAGTTACATCATTAATGCAAAGAGGGCATCTTAACTATCGAAAATTCGAAAAGAAAATAGAAGATATTGAGTCTGCCAAAAAATTTCTTACTGAGTTATATAATGATTTAGAAAAATGGTGAGTATCGATCGAATATCTATATTTATTCTTTTCGCATTTTACCCTCGGAATAATGAACCATCGTTGATTTTATATAGGGAAGACACTCTGACTCAGGCTCAAAAACGATGCTATTATTTGACATTCTTCACTGGTTATCAGATTTTTTCATTTTACGATTATTTCACATCAGAACAATTAGACGAGAAGAACGCAGAAATGTGCCAAACGCTGATTAGATTTGTAAATAGTAATGCACAATTACCGTCGCATGGGAATGTAAAAATATCATGTGAATCTGATCCTCTTGAGATACTTTGTGAGATTGGTTATGAACTAGATATTATTTTTAGAAATGTTTCAAAATCAGCGCGTAAGCTCGAAGTCATTCGACAAGAAGAGATCTCGAGCGGTAAATTATTTGTTGTAAACTATAAGGACAGATTATTAATTCCAAATGCAATAATGTCTCTGTATTCTAAGAATGGATATTATCCCGAACCATGGCAAATCTTGTCATGTACTTCCTCAACTACTGCGGATGAGCTTAAAATGTTCATTAACAGAAGCTTCCTTGCCGTAGATAATGGATATAGTAATCATCTATTCTGTATAATCAATTTGGAATTATTAACTTTTGAATTTCAATATAATCTTGTAAATTATATTAGAGAAATGCAATTGGAAGAGTCAGATGAAAAATTTTCATTAGCACTCCTGTGTTGTCAAGAATTAGAAATGCCTAATTATATTTTAGATCAATATTCTTTAAGGATTAAAAAGATTGATATGTTGTCTGTCGAAATCATGCAAGAAATTTATCAAGAATTTTGTCCAAATATATTATGTGTTTCTTCAGATTTATCTGGTCAAGGAAAGACCGAATGGATCAAGGAATCTAGCTTTTCTAAACAAAAACTTCCGCACCTTTTCTTGATTAACGATGGCATGGATCTTAGGTGTCTCGTAAATAAGCTTGAAGAATGCAAACTCAAGTGTGTTGAAAGTCTACATATTAACATCTTATCTGTTGATCACCCTGAAGACGTGAATCAATTTTTATTTGAATTATTGACATTTAGAATGGTTTCGTATCATAAAATGACTGTTTCGATTCCCGAAACCTTCATTTATATTGAAATTTCTTCATCGATAAAACAGCAACTGCTTAATTGTCTTTCTGTGTTGAGATTTTTACCGTTTGAGCATTTATCTTGGAACATTGAAAATTTTAAAGTATCGCAAGAAACAACAAGCCCGATTCAAATCGTATGTCATTATTTGAGTTTATATGATGGAGAGATTGATGTAAAAGAAGTCACCTTTAATATATTAAAAGCCGTCCCTCATCCTTTATCTACCGACCTTTGTCAAAACCTTATCATGAAATATTTTTTGAACACAAATGATAAAAGCGTATTATCATTTAGATATTTAGAAATCTTCGTTAATGTTCTAGCTGATCAATTAATTAGACTGTCTTCATGTCAATATTTTATGATTGACAATCTTAAATTAACGACAAAAGAAGATAATATCAGGTCAACGATACTGAAATCATTGATACAAGTTTCAAAAGATTTTGCAATTAAATCCATCAAGATAAAGGCAGCGCAATTAGAACCTATAACGGCTGAAGATGAGTCTTCGTATAGTGTTAGAATTGATCAATGGGATGATTTAAATTATCTTACAATATTTCCCAATCAAACATCGGATTTCTGTTATGTATTATATAATGATAAGACTAAAATTCCTGATAACATTAAATTATTATTAAAGGGTCAAGCAATTGGTAATCCAAAAAATTGGAAAATAGATGATTATGATAAAATGTCCGCGAGTTCACTCTTGATGAAACTGGAAGGAATGGCTCGTACGTCAACGCAAAAATTAAATCCGTCAGAATATATCTTGACTAGTGATAATCTGATAAAGATGGCGCTGATTCTTTTAAGAGTTCGCGTGAACATTCCAATAGTAATTTGCGGTGAAGCGGGATGTGGCAAGGTAAATTTTTATGACTTTATTTTTTTAGATTTTTAAATAATAATTCATTTTCATAATCTTTTTTTTTTTCATTTTTTATTTAGACGAGTTTAATTACGTATTTAGCAAAATCGACCGAAGTTCAATTTCAAGCGCTTAATCTTCATGCTGGAATTGATGAAGAAACTATTACAAGATTTATGTCGGACGCTTTGAGTAAGGCCAAAGAAGGCGAAGTTTGGATATTATTTGATGAAATCAACACATGCAGTTGCTTAGGTATACTCGCAGATTTGATATCTAACAGAATGTTTCAAGGTAGACCTATACACCCAAATATTCGTTTATTTTCTACTTGCAATCCATACCGTCTTAGTGCAAGAGCAACGGATAAAAAATATGAAGAACAAAGTAACCTTGTTTATCAGGTTAAACCACTTCCTGATCAAATTTTGGACTACGCATGGGATTATAGCATTCTAAATCCAAGAGATGAATATGAGTATATTCAGATTATGGTTGAAAAAGAATTAAAAAAATCGAGCGATTCCATATTTTCCGAGCTCATTTACGCTTCCCAGACATTCATTCGTAAAGTTAAGGAACCATACAGCGTTAGTTTGCGTGATGTCAAGCGAGTTATAAAGTTGGCGAACTTCTTTTATGATTCCCTTGAGAAAAGTTCGGGTTTTGGACGTAGATTTCCGTCTGGAAGTCCAACCATAAGGATTAGATCTTACGTTTTGGCGCTTGGCCTTTGTTATCATTCTCGATTATATGAGCACGAATTACGCAAAAAGTATTGTTACGAAATGGGGCAAATATTTCAAACTCATGATATTAAAGTAGGGGAGGAAATATTTATTAAAATTATTCGTGAAGAACAGGAATATTACTTTAGCAGGATGCGATGCCCTCCTAATGTAGCAAAGATTGAAGTTTTATTAGAAAATATTTTGGTTTTAATCGTTTGTATTTTGACTAAAATTCCTGTATTTGTTATCGGAGAAACGGGGTATGTACTAAAAGAAATAACAAATTGGTTTGGTTAATTACCTGACATTACTAAATTATTATTATTTTATTTCTTTAAAGATTATCTAAATCTTTAGCTGTTCGTCTAATAAGTTCAAATTTACGCGGGCCCGAATCAAGTGATGATTACTTTAAGACTTTACCAAAGGTATGTGCGAAAATGGTAGGTAATATGTATTGATAATAAAAATTTTATTTTAATAAAATAAATTTTTATTTGACATTAGGTTCATATTGTTTCATACCTATGTTCTTCAAGTTCGACATCCGACGGAATTATTAATGTTTTTGAAAAAGCAAATAAATATCAAGAAACAAACACCGATCAATATCCCATCATTAGTGTAGTTTTACTTAATAATGGTAATTATTATATTCTTTTCTAATTAAATTTAATATATATATATATACTTATCATATTTATTCTGTAAGTTGGATATGCTGAAATAAATCGTTCGAATCCATTAAAAGTGCTTCATTCGATGCTCGAGCCGGAGAATGAGCCAAATGTTTCGTTTATCGGAATGTCCAATTGGCGCTTGGATATCAGTAAAAGCAGTCGAGCGTTACTAGTACAAATGTAAAATCAAAAGCTATTTTTTCTATTTTGCGTAAAAAAAATTTCATTATTTACTTGCATTAATCATTTTAAATCATACGTTTAGACCTCGATTCGACTTTGCCGATTTGGTTGATGCAACCAACCATTTCTTGGGTACCAAGGTTATTGAACCTAATCAAATGAGCGTTATTGAAACTTTGGCCAAAGCATATTCGGATTATGAACGAAATGGTCAAACTTTGCCTAACTTCCATGGTATTCGAGATTATTATGCATTACTTAAAGTATCCGGATTGACACCCGAAAAATTTCAAATGGCATTGGCTCGTAATTTTGGGGGAACAGAAGATAATCCCGAATTATATGAAAAATATTTCGGAGATGTTCTTGAAATATTTCAAAATCCATGGTCACATAAGCCAATACCGATAACACAACTTATCGAATCAAACTTGAATGATCCTAGTGCGCGACATTTAATGGTCGTTGGTAAAAACGAGTCAATTATAAGTTTATTGATGGATCTATATAGTCATTTGAATCCTGTTGTGATAATTGGGTCACAATTTCCTGATGATCGTGACGATTATTCTTGTAAGGTTTTAAGCAGAATTATGGTAAGTAGTTTCTTTTCTTTTCTTTTTTTATTGTTTTAAGTATTTATTTATATCCTTTTTTTTTTTTTTTACCTTTTTAGATGTGTGTAAAAACAGGCAGACCGTTGATTCTTACAGATTTGGATAATATCTATGGTAATTTTTTTTTAATTTTTTTAATTTTTTATAAATTTACCTCAAATAAATTATTATATTTTCATAGCAAGTCTTTATGATTTATGGAATCGGGATTATATCGTGATCGGCAGCGAAAAAGTGACGAATGTTGCACTTGGAACCTGTGCCAATCGTATTCTGTAAGTTACTTTTTTTTGAAGGGAAATTATTTCTTACTCTGATTGATTAATTATTGAATTTTATGATTACAGGCACGTTTCGTCAGAATTCAAGTGCATTCTTGTCATGGATGAGAAGAAATTAACTTCAGCTAATCAATCACTTCTCAATCGATTCGAAAAACAAAGATTAACTATTGGTGATGTTCTTATCGATAGACAACAATCACTTGTTCGGCAATTAAAAAGTTGGACAAGACGACTATCCACTTTTAAAGATGATTCATCGATTCGATTACATGACCGATCTACGCAAAAGAATCTTTTCATTGGCATTGATGATGATGAAAATTTACAGAGTTTAGTTTTAGATCTTACAAAGTATTGTCCTGATGCTGATGATAAAAATATTTTAGAAAAATGCAAGAAACGTTTAACGGCGGTGATAACATCGGATGGGATTGTGAGAGCCGAACAATCAGCTTTGACTCCGGAAGAAATCAAAATGTTGAGATTTTACTATTTTCAACAACAGCGTCATGATTCCCTCCTTGATTATTTTGAACAGTTATTATTAGATCAAACAAACATTTTACTCAACTTACGTTTAGTAATTATCAATACTTTCTCTAGTATGAATACGGATGTTAAGTCTTGTTTGCGTGATATAAGTTGTCAAGTGTATAAATTATCGATTTTCAAGACCGAAGCTCAACTTTCAAATATAGTAAGAGATTTCTTTTTCAAATCAAATGATCAAATACTATTCCTTCAATGTGATACCAGGGTCATCAATGCGGGATATATTAATTTGACAAAATACATTATTGAACAATGCCGGAATGAATTCGGTATAGAAAATTTTCAAACAAAGACCAAACATATAAAGCATGTGTGCATAATATTTCATATTCAACGGAATGGTCAAACATTATCCAATTTTATTTGTGGCTGGAACAAAATCACAATTGAATCTTTGGAACGGCAAAACATCCCATTACTAGACCTTTTGGATAAATCTATTTACGATATAATAAATTCAAAACTTTTTGACAAGATAATTGGTTCCGATGCGCCATTTGAAAAGTTGTTAAAGGACGAATTATTATGGTGCCTATCGTGCATAAACTATCAACTTTCCAATGAAAGTTATCAAGATCATATAAGGTGGGAGAATCTTGTATTAAATAGTATAACCCTATTCTTGTGAAATTTAACATTATTTTTAATAATTATTTTATAGCATGTTGAACAATGAAATTTTAAATAGTGCAGATTTCATTCAATGCATCAAGACAAAAGCCTTTGATTGGATTTCTACGAATTATAAAGATTGGAATTCCGAAGTGGCTTTTGACGATGATTACTTAAGCCGATTTACGTGTTTTTCGCTAGCCTTACAGGATTTTGTAAAGGTGGCCGTTAAACAAACGATTGCCAAAATCATTTATTCACTTGAAAAATTTTCAGCAACGACGACATTTTTCACTATTGAAAATGGGAAATCCGAAACGAAAGAAGAATTATCTAATTTATGGAAAATTTTCTTCATGGACAATACAATTGTCAATATTGATAATTTACCCGAACCAAAACCTTCCAGTTTTATCATGGCGTGCCCAAAGGTTGTTGAACTTGAATTTCCCTTTTCATATTATTTTATGAATCAAGTTAATTACTATAAAGTTCATTATGATGAAGAGTTGGACTTATTAAGGCAAGATTTAGAAAACATTAATGAGGAAACTGGAGAGCTGTGCGAACAATTGATCGATGATCATACCAAGGAATTTGTGAATAATTTGTTTACCATGAAACGGTATTTTGAATACTTGCAAGTACATTCAAAATTATATTATAATGATTTTATGAAAATCGTACTATCATCATATTCTACTAGAAAATTAAATATCAAGAAAGAATTAGATTTCATATTTATTCATCTAACTCATGACGAAATAGTTGATAGCCCATTCTTCCTTCATATTTATTGGTGGAAATATGCGGATAACATTTGGATCCTATTACAATTAGTCGAAACGTTTCCATCTATTATCACAAAAGTTCAACTAGAAGGGTCGATTGATCATGATAAACTTGAACAAAGCCTTTTCATACAAGCAATTAATTTTTTATTACAGAAAATAAGTGATGAGGAGGAATATGAGCAAGATCTGGATATAATTTTGTCTCTAGTTGAAAGAATGAATGATACAACTAATATGACGAACCTTCCTTTACTACTTGTATGTAATGATTTATTAAAAATCAATTCGATTCCATCAGAGAAAATCAAAGAGATTAGAAAATCCGTCCATAATCAAGAATTTATTACACCAGAAATCATTGAATTGGTTTTTGATCACATAGAGGAGGAGGATGATTTGATTCATGTTAGATCTTTTATTACGAGATGTCTTGAGATTATTCCTTTAGAATCGGATGTCCGAATAATTCTTTACAATAAATTATTTTCGCGAGAACATTTTAAATTCGTTAGTGTAATAATCGAGGAAATACTAGCTACCGAAAATCAAGAGGAGGATGGAGTATTTTTGACGCTAATTAAGAATCCCGAGCAAGCCTTACGACACTCCGTAAGGT
Organism: Funneliformis geosporum; assembly: GCA_946474995.1. Lineage (NCBI taxonomy): Eukaryota > Fungi > Glomeromycota > Glomeromycetes > Glomerales > Glomeraceae > Funneliformis > Funneliformis geosporum. Next base: position 17,417 of record CAMKVN010000939.1, read on the forward strand.
TGCAAGTTATTGAAAATTGTCTTGATATTAATACAACTGTAGTAGAAATTTGCTGTGAAACCATTCAATCGATTTTTAAGGAATTTGAATTAGCAAAGTTAAGACCTTTTTTCAAGCATTCAGTTGAACCTTTTCTGAAACATGGAGACCTGGCATTGCAACAATTATCCGCACTGCAACAAATAACTTCTATAGCATTTCTAAAGGAATTCGTACATAAATTCTGGGAGGATTATTTGCGAGAAAACAATTCCTTATCTAGTTCATTAGTCAAAGAGATTAATGATTGCATGAAAAACAATCAATCATTTATCCAGTCTTTGAAATCCTATTTTTTAATAGAAATAAATCATACCGACCAATTAAAAAATGAATTCCCGTGGATTGAAGATGATACAGACAAGGAAACAACCTATCTTCCGAGACTCTGGCAATCTACAAAGAAAGCGGTTTTTGAAGATTTTTATTCTTTTTACGATTGCAACTTTGGCCAAAGTTTAGATAAATATCCTTTCCTATCAGTATACTTTAATAATTATGAGAAATTAAGACTCATCAAGCATCTTTACCCAATAGTTAGATTCGTAAAGATCTTGAACTCAAATCTTGAGTATGGTCTAACTAGGAAAAAGGCTCTAACCTTGACATTTAATAAATTTATCAAGAGATTCGCAGATGAAGATACCAATAAGGAAAATTATTTAAGAGTAATATTCAAAGAATTTGCTTTTGGTTGGAATTCTGTCATAGGTTATGTTAGTCATTATCGATCCAAAGAATTGCCCAAATGGCCAAGTTCGCAAAAATCAAAACCTTCCAATGAATTCGATGAACCATATATGAGACTTGACCTTCCTGTTATTTATGGTCTAGTAGTACAAAAAGACACGGGAACGTATCTGTGTGCGATTTTGGAGTTCTTAGTCAAGTTACACAATGAATTCTTGGATGAAATTTTAACCCTTCCAGTCGGGCAATGCAAAGGTCTTAAATTCTTGGAACGATCATGGAACAACAATAATAATGTTACCTCCAAAATCTATCATATCAAATCTACAAAGGTGGCTCAAGCACGAGAAATCAATTTTATAAATTATGAATGGGATGAAAAGATTTTGAAGCATCGTCAACGAAACTTTGAATCGAAGAAATTAGGTTTCACGTTTGACTTGCAAAAGATTGAAATGATACTTGTTAGAGAACTGGTTCTTAACAAAGTTTATTTTGTAGAGGAAGATAATCAATTTTATTTGAAAAATTTTTCATTCAAACATGAATTATTTTATAACTTTCCAAGAATACTATTTGATATCAAAAATTTATTGCCACAAGAGGAAATTCCAAAAGATAAATTGTCAATAGTTTTACAATTATTTCAATCAACGAGTACTATGATTTTGGATAATTCATTGGACTCAACCAAATTATCCGAATTATCTTTCCTTTTCGAAATAATCTTTGGTTTCATAAAAGAATTGTCGATTAATAATAATGATATAGTCATTTTAAATTTCATTGACCAATGGTTGAAATTGGCGGAATTAACGAAATTATCTAGTTTGGATCAAACCTTCATTAACGTATTTGAAGAATTCTCTCTAAAACATATCATAACATTATATGAATTAATTGAAGAACAAGTTTCTAATTCATTAATTGATAAAGATAATATTAATTATAAATATAAAATGCCATTGACACAAAAAATGAAGGATTCGATCATTAATGGTGTTAGTTTTGGTCAAAACGATCAACTCATTCCTGCTAAATCATTTGCTATTGCTTTAAAACGATTTGTTTATAGATTCTTGTTGATTGACGATACTAATATAGAAAAGTTAAATATAAACTTGTATTTCTTGGATTTTGATCTAGGTTTATGGGATAATAACATTAATGAAGAAGTCATTAATAAATCTTTTCCTACTTGCTTATCGGTATCTAATATAAATTATACTTATGACTTCATCGTTAATGAATTCAAGGTATGCATTACACATATTTGATATTTCATTTCTTTGATTCAAAATGGTCTTGATGTTAATCTTACGAATTTCTTTACAGAAAATAAAACCGCAAAATAAGCCGAATAAGAATAATAATAATAATTATGGAAGAAGGCAACGTTCTTCACGATGATTTAAAAAATTTTATTTTCTCAATTTTATTTTATAAATAAAAAATTTGGTTTTGCAAGATTTAAAGCGTATATATTAACTAATATTAACATTATAAAGCAAAGGTGGCTGATTTTATAAAACTAAATTCGTCAATAGACTCTTCTCCCAAATCTTTGCCGAAACCACTAGATTTTCTACCACCAAAGGGTAGATAATTAGGAGATAAATTATAACAATTTATCCAAGCAGTGCCAACTTTCATTTCCTTTATAGCCTTTTCAGCCTTTGAATAGTTATTTGTCCAAATGCCAACAGATAGACCAAATTTAGTATTATTTGCCCTATGGATAACTTCTTCAATTGTATCAAAAGGTTTTAATATGGTTAATAAAGGACCAAATATTTCTTCTTGGGAAATAATTTCCGAATCCTCAATATTATAAAATACAGTTGGTTCAATAAAAAAACCAACATCCCCAACTCTATTCCCACCTATTAATAATTTTCCATCTTTCAATCCGGAAGTTGTATCTTTTAAAACCCTTAGCATTCTTTGAAATTGTGTATTATCAATCAAAGGACCAAAATCAACTTTTTCACTTAATGGGTTACCAATTTTAGTTTGTCCTATCCTTTTTCGTAATTTATCAATGAATACATTGTGAATACTTTTTTCTAAAAATAATCTTGACCCAGCACAACAATTTTGTCCCGAATTTAAAAATGAAGCCCAATAAACATCATCAACCACTTTATCTACATCAACATCGGAAAAAACGATCATCGCATTTTTCCCTCCCAACTCAAGTGTAATTCTCTTTAAGTTACTTGAGGAAGCAGCAGAAAGAATCTTTCTACCAACTTGTATTGATCCCGTAAAACTACATTTATCAATTCCTTCATGTTCCGTAATCCTTTCCCCTACCTTTTCATCACCTGGTATCACATTAAGTACACCTGGTGGTAGTTCCGTTTTAGAGGAAATGATTTCTGCCAACATCAAGGTAGTCAATGGAGTTTGTGGTGCCGGTTTAAGTATAACCGTATTTCCACAAGCTAAGCTAGGTGCTAATTTCCACGATGCTATTGACAAAGGATAATTAAAACTTGTTATCAACCCACATACTCCAACTGGCTCCCTAATCGTGAAAGTCCTATATTTATCGTTTACGCAAAAATTATGCCCGGCCAATTTATCTGCATATCCTGCAAAGAATCTATCGCTGAGCGTGTGAATTAAAGAGAGTGTGTTTGAGAGAGATAAGCTTCAGATAAATAATACCATTACCTAAAACATTCAGCGGATTCGGATACATCAAGTTTAGCATCTTTTATAGGTTTACCAACATTCAAAGATTCAATTAAAGCAAGATTTTCCGAATATTTATCGATTCCGTCAGCTATTTTTAATAAAATATTTCTTCTATCGGCACCATTTGATGAACTCCATGAATGCAAAGCATCAGTCGCAACTTGAACGGCCAAATCAACATCACTTGGAATTCCTTCTACGACCTGAATAAGGGGCTCTTCTGTTGCTGGATTAATTAATGTTTTACTAATGTGTGAGGGGGATGGAGCTATGAATTTATTATTAATAAATGGACGAGCTATCTTTGAAAGATTTTTAAGTAGATTTGAGTAATTCATTTTGGAGGAAAAAAAAATTTTTTTTCCAGTATTTATTAATCCAGGAACGTCACATGTTGCATGAATGTATGCTAATCGAATTTTGGAATCCGCACTAAAAAAGTGTTCCCATTATCCAAATTACCGAAGTGGATTAGATCTATAAGAAATAAATTTTTTTTTTGTCTATTGTTTTCTTTCTCTTTTGACCAATATAACCAAACTTGTCATGAAGGTCGGTTTTTCAGGTAAATAACGTTAATAATTTGGTAATCCTATGTTTGTCAAAAGAATGGGCATTCTTCATTTAACATTTGAAATCAGAACTTATATGGAGAATTATTAACTGAGCACGTGACTAACTACAAAACCCATAAATATAAGATATTATAATTTTTATAAGGTAAAAAATTCTTTTATTTTAGACAAATTGATCGCTTTATTCGGTTTAGCATCATAGTCTTCTAGGAGCATAAGTCCCATATTTATCAATAAAGCTTAGCAAATAAGCTCTGACTTTTTTTATAATTTGTAAATGTAGATTTTGACAGGTAGATGTTACCGTTTTATCACTGCATACAATATCCCCTAAAAATAATACCTTCATGATTAGAATCTGGGTATTATAGTATTATAACAACTTAATTGATTAAATCCAGGTATTCAATAGTGATCTGAAAATTAAAAATCTTTATTTTAAAGAAAATATTTTATTTTTTTTTTTTTAATATAGAAAAATTAAATATTGTTTATTAAAGTTAAATTAAATAAAAAATTTTAAATTAATAATATAAAGAATAAATAACCTTATTTTTGCATTTTCACACATAGTAGATCTTTAATATGATATCTGATTCCTTATATAATATTCACAGATACTATTTAAATTAAAAACTGAGTTCTTAATACTCCAAACATTATCCCTTAAATCGTAGGGTTTTGCAGGCTTATTTACTATAAATTCTCTTCTGATTTACTTTTATAAATTATTAATATTTTTTTAAATTAATTTTATAAATATATAATAAATTATAGTAAGTTTTATCTTTTAATTATATATTAAAAAGTTTAA